>CAKAIZ010000236.1:0-94572 GCA_916610145.1 Eristalis arbustorum | reverse complement strand
ATTTTTGTGTATATACTGCGCTGAAACCCGCATTTCCTAAACTACTATGAAAGTTTTTGATCTTTAACCAACTTTTTCCTGTGATTTTTACTAGTTTCTTCTTTTCATATAACTTTTTCTGCTCTTTGACCTACTTTTTTCATGGAAAATCTGATTATTTTCTCAATATTTTTATATTATACTGCTATTTTTATATATATACTGCGCTGAAACCCGCAGTTCCTGAACTACTATGAAAGTTTTTGATCTTTAGCCAACTTTTTCCTGTGATTTTTACTAGTTTCTTCTTTTCATATAACTTTTTCTGCTCTTTTACCTACTTTTTTCATGGAAAATCTGATTATTTTCTCAATATTTTTTTATTATACTGCTATTTTTATGTATATACTGCGCTGAAACCCGCATTTCCTAAACTACTATGAAAGTTTTTGATCTTTAACCAACTTTTTCCTGTGATTTTTACTAGTTTCTTCTTTTCATATAACTTTTTCTGCTCTTTTAATTACTTTTTTCATGGAAAATCTGATTATTTTCTCAATATTTTTATATTACATATATATATACTGCGCTGAAACCCGCATTTCCTAAACTACTATGAAAGTTTTTGATCTTTAACCAACTTTTTCCTGTCATTTTTACTAGTTTCTTCTTTTCATATAACTTTTTCTGCTCTTTTACCTACTTTTTTCATGGAAAATCTGATTATTTTCTCAATATTTTTATATTACATATATATATATATACTGCGCTCAAACCCGCATTTCCTTAACTACTATGAAAGTTTTTGATCTTTTACCAACTTTTACCTGTGATTTTTACTAGTTTCTTCTTTTCATATAACTTTTTCTGCTCTTTTACCTACTTTTTTCATTCAAAGTCTGATTATTTTCTCAATATTTTTATATTACATATATATATACTGCGCTGAAACCCGCATTTCCTAAACTACTATGAAAGTTTTTGATCTTTAACCAACTTGTTCCTGTCATTTTTACTAGTTTCTTCTTTTCATATAACTTTTTCTGCTCTTTTACCTACTTTTTTCATGGAAAATCTGATTATTTTCTCAATATTTTAATATTATACTGCTATTTTTGTGTATATACTGCGCTGAAACCCGCATTTCCTAAACTTCTATGAAAGTTTTTGATCTTTAACCAACTTTTTCCTGTCATTTTTACTAGTTTCTTCTTTTCATATAACTTTTTCTGCTCTTTTACCTACTTTTTTCATGGAAAATCTGATTATTTTCTCAATATTTTTATATTTCATATATATATACGGCGCTGAAACCCGCATTTCCTAAACTACTATGAAAGTTTTTGATCTGTAACCAACTTTTTCCTGTCATTTTTACTAGTTTCTTCTTTTCATATAACTTTTTCTGCTCTTTTACCTACTTTTTTCATTCAAAGTCTGATTATTTTCTCAATATTTTTATATTACATATATATATACTGCGCTGAAACCCGCATTTCCTAAACTACTATGAAAGTTTTTGATCTTTAACCAACTTGTTCCTGTCATTTTTACTAGTTTCTTCTTTTCATATAACTTTTTCTGCTCTTTTACCTACTTTTTTCATGGAAAATCTGATTATTTTCTCAATATTTTAATATTATACTGCTATTTTTGTGTATATACTGCGCTGAAACCCGCATTTCCTAAACTTCTATGAAAGTTTTTGATCTTTAACCAACTTTTTCCTGTCATTTTTACTAGTTTCTTCTTTTCATATAACTTTTTCTGCTCTTTTACCTACTTTTTTCATGGAAAATCTGATTATTTTCTCAATATTTTTATATTTCATATATATATACGGCGCTGAAACCCGCATTTCCTAAACTACTATGAAAGTTTTTGATCTGTAACCAACTTTTTCCTGTCATTTTTACTAGTTTCTTCTTTTCATATAACTTTTTCTGCTCTTTTACCTACTTTTTCATGGAAAATCTGATTATTTTCTCAATATTTTTATATTATACTGCTATTTTTATATATATACTGCGCTGAAACCCGCATTTCCTGAACTACTATGAAAGTTTTTGATCTTTAGCCAACTTTTTCCTGTGATTTTTACTAGTTTCTTCTTTTCATATAACTTTTTCTGCTCTTTAACCTACTTTTTTCATGGAAAATCTGATTATTTTCTCAATATTTTTATATTATACTGCTATTTTTATGTATATACTGCGCTCAAACCCGCATTTCCTTAACTACTATGAAAGTTTTTGATCTTTTACCAACTTTTACCTGTGATTTTTACTAGTTTCTACTTTTCATATAACTTTTTCTGCTCTTTTACCTACTTTTTTCATTCAAAGTCTGATTATTTTCTCAATATTTTTATATTACATATATATATACTGCGCTGAAACCCGCATTTCCTAAACTACTATGAAAGTTTTTGATCTTTAACCAACTTTTTCCTGTCATTTTTACTAGTTTCTTCTTTTCATATAACTTTTTCTGCTCTTTTACCTACTTTTTTCATGGAAAATCTGATTATTTTCTCAATATTTTAATATTATACTGCTATTTTTGTGTATATACTGTGCTGAAACCCGCATTTCCTAAACTACTATGAAAGTTTTTGATCTTTAACCAACTTTTTCCTGTGATTTTTACTAGTTTCTTCTTTTCATATAACTTTTTCTGCAATTTTACCTACTTTTTTCATGGAAAATCTGATTATTTTCTCAATATTTTTATATTATATTTATATACTGCGCTGAAACCCGCATTTCCTAAGCTACTATGAAAGTTTTTGATCTTTAACCAACTTTTTCCTGTAATTTTTACTAGTTTCTTCTTTTCATATAACTTTTTCTGCTTTTTTACCTACTTTTTTCATTCAAAGTCTGATTATTTTCTCAATGTTTTTATATTACATATATATATACTGCGCTGAAACCCGCATTTCCTAAACTACTATGAAAGTTTTTGATCTTTAACCAACTTTTTCCTGTCATTTTTACTAGTTTCTTCTTTTCATATAACTTTTTCTGCTCTTTTACCTACTTTTTTCATGGAAAATCTGATTATTTTCTCAATATTTTTATATTACATATATATATACTGCGCTGAAACCCGCATTTCCTAAACTACTATGAAAGTGTTTGATCTTTAACCAACTTTTTCCTGTCATTTTTACTAGTTTCTTCTTTTCATATAACTTTTTCTGCTCTTTTACCTACTTTTTTCATGGAAAATCTGATTATTTTCTCAATATTTTTATATTACATATATATATACTGCGCTGAAACCTGCATTTCCTGAACTACTATGAAAGTTTTTGATCTTTAACCAACTTTTTCCTGTGATTTTTACTAGTTTCTTCTTTTCATATAACTTTTTCTGCTCTTTTACCTACTTTTTCATTCAAAGTCTGATTATTTTCTCAATATTTTTATATTACATATATATATACTGCGCTGAAACCCGCATTTCCTAAACTACTATGAAAGTTTTTGATCTTTAACCAACTTGTTCCTGTCATTTTTACTAGTTTCTTCTTTTCATATAACTTTTTCTGCTCTTTTACCTACTTTTTTCATGGAAAATCTGATTATTTTCTCAATATTTTAATATTATACTGCTATTTTTGTGTATATACTGCGCTGAAACCCGCATTTCCTAAACTACTATGAAAGTTTTTGATCTTTAACCAACTTTTTCCTGTGATTTTTACTAGTTTCTTCTTTTCATATAACTTTTTCTGCTCTTTTACCTACTTTTTTCATGGAAAATCTGATTATTTTCTCAATATTTTTATATTACATATATATATACTGCGCTGAAACCCGCATTTCCTAAACAACTATGAAAGTTTTTAATCTTTAACCAACTTTTTCCTGTGATTTTTACTAGTTTCTTCTTTTCATATAACTTTTTCTGCTCTTTTACCTACTTTTTTCATGGAAAATCTGGTTATTTTCTCAATATTTTTATATTGTACTGCTATTTTTATATATATACTGCGCTGAAACCCGCATTTCCTGAACTACTATGAAAGTTTTTGATCTTTAGCCAACTTTTTCCTGTGATTTTTACTAGTTTCTTCTTTTCATATAACTTTTTCTGCTCTTTTACCTACTTTTTTCATGGAAAATCTGATTATTTTCTCAATATTTTTTTATTATACTGCTATTTTTATGTATATACTGCGCTGAAACCCGCATTTCCTAAACTACTATGAAAGTTCTTTTTTTTTTCATATAACTTTTTCTGCTCTTTTACCTACTTTTTTCATGGAAAATCTGATTATTTTCTCAATATTTTTATATTATACTGCTATTTTTATATATATATACTGCGCTGAAACCCGCATTTCCTGAACTACTATGAAAGTTTTTGATCTTTAGCCAACTTTTTCCTGTGATTTTTACTAGTTTCTTCTTTTCATATAACTTTTTCTGCTCTTTTACCTACTTTTTTCATTCAAAGTCTGATTATTTTCTCAATATTTTTATATTATACTCCTATTTTTATGTATATACTGCGCTGACCCGCATTTCCTAAACTACTATGAAAGTTTTTGATCTTTAACCAACTTTTTCCCGTGATTTTTACTAGTTTCTTCTTTTCATATAACTTTTTCTGCAATTTTACCTACTTTTTTCATGGAAAATCTGATTATTTTCTCAATATTTTTATATTATACTGCTATTTTTATATATATATTGCGCTGAAACCCGCATTTCCTGAACTACTATGAAAGTTTTTGATCTTTAGCCAACTTTTTCCTGTGATTTTTACTAGTTTCTTCTTTTCATATAACTTTATCTGCTCTTTTACCTACTTTTTTCATGGAAAATCTGATTATTTTCTCAATATTTTTATATTATACTGCTATTTTTATGTATATACTGCGCTGAAACCCGCATTTCCTAAACTACTATGAAAGATTTTGATCTTTAACCAACTTTTTCCTGTGATTTTTACTAGTTTCTTCTTTTCATATAACTTTTTCTGCAATTTTACCTACTTTTTTCATGGAAAATCTGATTATTTTCTCAATATTTCCCGCATTTCCTAAACTACTATGAAAGTTTTTGATCTTTAACCAACTTTTTCCTGTGATTTTTACTAGTTTCTTCTTTTCATATAACTTTTTCTGCTCTTTTACCTACTTTTTTCATTCAAAGTCTGATTATTTTCTCAATATTTTTATATTATACTGCTATTTTTATGTATATACTGCGCTAAAACCCGCATTTCCTAAACTACTATGAAAGTTTTTGATCTTTAACCAACTTTTTCCTGTCATTTTTAGTAGTTTCTTCTTTTCATATAACTTTTTCTGCTCTTTTACCTACTTTTTTCATGGAAAATCTGATTATTTTCTCAATATTTTTATATTACATATATATATATACTGCGCTGAAACCCGCATTTCCTGAACTACTATGAAAGTTTTTGATCTTTAACCAACTTTTTCCTGTGATTTTTACTAGTTTCTTCTTTTCATATAACTTTTTCTGCTCTTTTACCTAATTTTTTCATGGAAAATCTGATTATTTTCTCAATATTTTTATATTACATATATATATATACTGCGCTGAAACCCGCATTTCCTTAACTACTATGAAAGTTTTTGATCTTTAACCAACTTTTTCCTGTCATTTTTACTAGTTTCTTCTTTTCATATAACTTTTTCTGCTCTTTTACCTAATTTTTTCATGGAAAATCTGATTATTTTCTCAATATTTTTATATTACATATATATATATACTGCGCTGAAACCCGCATTTCCTTAACTACTATGAAAGTTTTTGATCTTTAACCAACTTTTTCCTGTGATTTTTACTAGTTTCTTCTTTTCATATAACTTTTTCTGCTCTTTTACCTACTTTTTTCATTCAAAGTCTGATTATTTCCTCAATATTTTTATATTACATATATATATACTGCGCTGAAACCCGCATTTCCTAAACTACTATGAAAGTTTTTGATCTTTAGCCAACTTTTTCCTGTCATTTTTACTAGTTTCTTCTTTTCATATAACTTTTTCTGCTGTTTTACCTACTTTTTCCATGGAAAATCTGATTATTTTCTCAATATTTTAATATTATACTGCTATTTTTGTGTATATACTGCGCTGAAACCCGCATTTCCTAAACTACTATGAAAGTTTTTGATCTTTAGCCAACTTTTTCCTGTGATTCTTACTAGTTTCTTCTTTTCATATAACTTTTTCTGCTCTTTTACCTACTTTTTTCATGGAAAATCTGATAATTTCCTCAATATTTTTATATTACATATATATATACTGCGCTGAAACCCGCAATTCCTAAACTACTATGAAAGTTTTTGATCTTTAACCAACTTTTTCCTGTGATTTTTAGTAGTTTCTTCTTTTCATATAACTTTTTCTGCTCTTTTACCTACTTTTTTCATGGAAAATCTGATTATTTTCTCAATATTTTTATATTATACTGCTATTTTTATATATATACTGCGCTGAAACCCGCATTTCCTGAACTACTATGAAAGTTTTTGATCTTTAGCCAACTTTTTCCTGTGATTTTTACTAGTTTCTTCTTTTCATATAACTTTTTCTGCTCTTTTACCTACTTTTTTCATGGAAAATCTGATTATGTTCTCAATATTTTTATATTATATATATATACTGCGCTAAAACCTGCATTTTCTAAACTACTATGAAAGTTTTTGATCTTTAACCAACTTTTTCCTGTGATTTTTACTAGTTTCTTCTTTTCATATAACTTTTTCTGCTCTTTTACCTACTTTTTTCATGGAAAATCTGATTATTTTCTCAATATTTTAATATTATACTGTTATTTTTGTGTATATACTGCGCTGAAACCCGCATTTCCTGAACTACTATGAAAGTTTTTGATCTTTAGCCAACTTTTTCCTGTGATTTTTACTAGTTTCTTCTTTTCATATAACTTTTTCTGCTCTTTTACCTACATTTTTCATGGAAAATCTGATTATTTTCTCAATATTTTTATATTATATATATATATATATATATACTTGCGCTGAAACCCGCATTTCCTGAACTACTATGAAAGTTTTTGATCTTTAACCAACTTTTTACTGTGATTTTTACTAGTTTCTTCTTTTCATATAACTTTTTCTGCTCTTTTACCTCCTTTTTTCATGGAAAATCTGATTATTTTCTCAATATTTTTATATTACATATATATACTGCGCTGAAACCCGCATTTCCTAAACTACTATGAAAGTTTTTGATCTTTAACCAACTTTTTACTGTGATTTTTACTAGTTTCTTCTTTTCATATAACTTTTTCTGCTCTTTTACCTCCTTTTTTCATGGAAAATCTGATTATTTTCTCAATATTTTTATATTACATATATATATACTGCGCTGAAACCCGCATTTCCTAAACTACTATGAAAGTTTTTGATCTTTAACCAACTTTTTCCTGTGATTTTTACTAGTTTCTTCTTTTCATATAACTTTTTCTGCTCTTTTACCTACTTTTTTCATTCAAAGTCTGATTATTTTCTCAATATTTTTATATTATATATAAATATACTGCGCTGAAACCCGCATTTCCTGAACTACTATGAAAGTTTTTGATCTTTAAAAAACTTTTTCCTGTGATTTTTACTAGTTTCTTCTTTTCATATAACTTTTTCTGCTCTTTTACCTACTTTTTTCATGGAAAATCTGATTATTTTCTCAATATTCTTATATTATACTGCTATTTTAATGTATATACTGCGCTGAAACCCGCATTTCCTAAACTACTATGAAAGTTTTTGATCTTTAACCAACTTTTTCCTGTCATTTTTACTAGTTTCTTCTTTTCATATAACTTTTTCTGCTCTTTTACCTACTTTTTTCATGGAAAATCTGATTATTTTCTCAATATTCTTATATTATACTGCTATTTTTATATATATACTGCGCTGAAACCCGCATTTCCTAAACTACTATGAAAGTTTTTGATCTTTAACCAACTTTTTCCTGTGATTTTTACTAGTTTCTTATTTTCATATAACTTTTCTGCTCGTTTACCTACTTTTTTCATGGAAAATCTGATTATTTTCTCAATATTTTTATATTATACTGCTATTTTTATGTATATACTGCGCTGAAACCCGCATTTCCTGAACTACTATGAAAGTTTTTGATCTTTAACCAACTTTTTCCTGTCATTTTTACTAGTTTCTTCTTGTCATATAACTTTTTCTGCTCTTTTACCTCCTTTTTTCATGGAAAATCTGATTATTTTCTCAATATTTTTATATTACATATATATACTGCGCTGAAACCCGCATTTCCTAAACTACTATGAAAGTTTTTGATCTTTAACCAACTTTTTCCTGTGATTTTTACTAGTTTCTTCTTTTCATATAACTTTTTCTGCTCTTTTACCTCCTTTTTTCATGGAAAATCTGATTATTTTCTCAATATTTTTATATTACATATATATATACTGCGCTGAAACCCGCATTTCCTAAACTACTATGAAAGTTTTTGATCTTTAACCAACTTTTTCCTGTGATTTTTACTAGTTTCTTCTTTTCATATAACTTTTTCTGCTCTTTTACCTACTTTTTTCATTCAAAGTCTGATTATTTTCTCAATATTTTTATATTATATATATATATACTGCGCTGAAACCCGCATTTCCTGAACTACTATACAAGTTTTTGATCTTTAAAAAACTTTTTCCTGTGATTTTTACTAGTTTCTTTTTTTCATATAACTTTTTCTGCTCTTTTACCTACTTTTTTCATGGAAAATCTGATTATTTTCTCAATATTCTTATATTATACTGCTATTTTAATGTATATACTGCGCTGAAACCCGCATTTCCTAAACTACTATGAAAGTTTTTGATCTTTAACCAACTTTTTCCTGTCATTTTTACTAGTTTCTTCTTTTCATATAACTTTTTCTGCTCTTTTACCTACTTTTTTCATGGAAAATCTGATTATTTTCTCAATATTCTTATATTATACTGCTATTTTTATATATATACTGCGCTGAAACCCGCATTTCCTAAACTACTATGAAAGTTTTTGATCTTTAACCAACTTTTTCCTGTGATTTTTACTAGTTTCTTATTTTCATATAACTTTTCTGCTCTTTTACCTACTTTTTTCATGGAAAATCTGATTATTTTCTCAATATTTTTATATTATACTGCTATTTTTATGTATATACTGCGCTGAAACCCGCATTTCCTGAACTACTATGAAAGTTTTTGATCTTTAACCAACTTTTTCCTGTCATTTTTACTAGTTTCTTCTTGTCATATAACTTTTTCTGCTCGTTTACCTACTTTTTTCATGGAAAATCTGATTATTTTCTCAATATTTTTATATTACATATATATATACTGCGCTGAAACCCGCATTTCCTAAACTACTATGAAAGTTTTTGATCTTTAACCAACTTTTTCCTGTCATTTTTACTAGTTTCTTCTTTTCATATAACTTTTTCTGCTCTTTTACCTACTTTTTTCATGGAAAATCTGATTATTTTCTCAATATTTTAATACTATACTGCTATTTTTGTGTATATACTGCGCTGAAACCCGCATTTCCTAAACTACTATGAAAGTTTTTGATCTTTAACCAACTTTTTCCTGTGATTTTTACTAGTTTCTTCTTTTCATATAACTTTTTCTGCTCTTTTACCTACTTTTTTCATTCAAAGTCTGATTATTTTCTCAATATTTTTATATTATATATATATATATACTGCGCTGAAACACGCATTTCCTGAACTACTATGAAAGTTTTTGATCCTTAACCAACTTTTTCCTGTGATTTTTACTAGTTTCTTCTTTTCATATAACTTTTTTCTGCTCTTTTACCTACTTTTTTCATGGAAAATCTGATTATTTTCTCAATATTTTTATATTATACTGCTATTTTTATGTATATACTGCGCTGAAACCCGCATTTCCTAAACTACTATGAAATTTTTTGATCTTTAACCAACCTTTTCCTGTGATGTGTACTAGTTTCTTCTTTTCATATAACTTTTTCTGCTCTTTTACCTACATTTTTCATGGAAAATCTCATTATTTTCTCAATATTTTTATATTATATATATATATACTGCGCTGAGACCCGCATTACCTAAACTACTATGCAAGTTTTTGATCTTTAACAAACTTTTTCCTGTGATTTTTACTAGTTTCTTCTTTTCATATAACTTTTTCTGCTCTTTTACCTACTTTTTTCATTCAACGTCTGATTATTTTCTCAATATATTTATATTATATATATATATATACTGCGCTGAAACCCGCACTTCTTAAACTACTATGAAAGTTTTTGATCTTTAACCAACTTTTTCCTGTGATTTTTATTAGTTTCTTCTTTTCATATAACTTTTTCTGCTCTTTTACCTACTTTTTTCATGGAAAATCTGATTATTTTCTCAATATTTTTATTTTATACTGCTATTTTTATGTATATACTGCGCTGAAACCCGCATTTTTGATCTTTAACCAACTTTTTCCTGTGATTTTTACTAGTTTCTTCTTTTCATATAACTTTTTCTGCTCTTTTACCTACTTTCTCATGGAAAATCTGATTATTTTCTCAATATTTTTATATTACATATATATAAACTGCGCTGAAACCCGCATGTCCTAAACTACTATGAAAGTTTTTGATCTTTAACCAACTTTTTGCTGTGATTTTTACTAGTTTCTTCTTTTCATATAACTTTTTCTGCTCTTTTACCTACTTTTTTCATGGAAAATCTGATTATTTTCTCAATATTTTAATATTATACTGCTATTTTTGTGTATATACTGCGCTGAAACCCGCATTTCCTAAACTACTATGAAAGTTTTTGATCTTTAACCAACTTTTTCCTGTGATTTTTACTAGTTTCTTCTTTTCATATAACTTTTTCTGCTCTTTTGCCTACATTTTTCATGGAAAATCTGATTATTTTCTCACTATTTTTTTATTATACTGCTATTTTTATATATATACTGCGCTGAAACCCGCATTTCCTAAACTACTATGAACGTTTTTGATCTTTAACCAACTTTTTCCTGTCATTTTTACTAGTTTCTTCTTTTCATATAACTTTTTCTGCTCTTTTACCTACATTTTTCATGGAAAATCTGATAATTTTCTCAATATTTTTATATTATATTTATATACTGCGCTGAAACCCGCATTTCCTAAACTACTATGAAAGTTGTTGATCTTTAACCAACTTTTTCCTGTGATTTTTACTAGTTTCTTCCTTTCATATAACTTTTTCTGCTCTTTTACCTACTTTTTTCATCGAAAATCTGATTAATTTCTGAATATTTTTATATTATACTGCTATTTTTATATATATACTGCGCTAAAAACCCGCATTTCCTAAACAACTATGAAAGTTTTTGATCTTTAGCCAACTTTTTCCTGTCATTTTTACTAGTTTCTTCTTTTCATATACCTTTTACTGCTCTTTTACCTACTTTTTTCATGGAAAATCTGATTATTTTCTCAATATTTTTATATAATACTGCTATTTTTATGTATATACTGCGCTGAAACCCGCATTTCCTAAACTACTATGAAAGTTTTTGATCTTTAACCAACTTTTTCCTGTCATTTTTACTAGTTTCTTCTTTTCATATAACTTTTTCTGCTCTTTTACCTACTTTTTTCATGGAAAATCTGATTATTTTCTCAATATTTTTATATTATATATATATATATATATACTGCGCTGAAACCCGCATTTCCTGAACTACTATGAAAGTTTTTGATCTTTAACCAACTTTTTACTGTGATTTTTACTAGTTTCTTCTTTTCATATAACTTTTTCTGCTCTTTTACCTCCTTTTTTCATGGAAAATCTGATTATTTTCTCAATATTTTTATATTACATATATATACTGCGCTGAAACCCGCATTTCCTAAACTACTATGAAAATTTTTGATCTTTAACCAACTTTTTACTGTGATTTTTACTAGTTTCTTCTTTTCATATAACTTTTTCTGCTCTTTTACCTCCTTTTTTCATGGAAAATCTGATTATTTTCTCAATATTTTTATATTACATATATATATACTGCGCTGAAACCCGCATTTCCTAAACTACTATGAAAGTTTTTGATCTTTAACCAACTTTTTCCTGTGATTTTTACTAGTTTCTTCTTTTCATATAACTTTTTCTGCTCTTTTACCTACTTTTTTCATTCAAAGTCTGATTATTTTCTCAATATTTTTATATTATATATAAATATACTGCGCTGAAACCCGCATTTCCTGAACTACTATGAAAGTTTTTGATCTTTAAAAAACTTTTTCCTGTGATTTTTACTAGTTTCTTCTTTTCATATAACTTTTTCTGCTCTTTTACCTACTTTTTTCATGGAAAATCTGATTATTTTCTCAATATTCTTATATTATACTGCTATTTTAATGTATATACTGCGCTGAAACCCGCATTTCCTAAACTACTATGAAAGTTTTTGATCTTTAACCAACTTTTTCCTGTCATTTTTACTAGTTTCTTCTTTTCATATAACTTTTTCTGCTCTTTTACCTACTTTTTTCATGGAAAATCTGATTATTTTCTCAATATTCTTATATTATACTGCTATTTTTATATATATACTGCGCTGAAACCCGCATTTCCTAAACTACTATGAAAGTTTTTGATCTTTAACCAACTTTTTCCTGTGATTTTTACTAGTTTCTTATTTTCATATAACTTTTTCTGCTCTTTTACCTACTTTTTTCATGGAAAATCTGATTATTTTCTCAATATTTTTATATTACATATATATATACTGCGCTGAAACCCGCATTTCCTAAACTACTATGAAAGTTTTTGATCTTTAACCAACTTTTTCCTGTCATTTTTACTAGTTTCTTCTTTTCATATAACTTTTTCTGCTCTTTTACCTACTTTTTTCATGGAAATTCTGATTATTTTCTCAATATTTTAATACTATACTGCTATTTTTGTGAATATACTGCGCTGAAACCCGCATTTCCTAAACTACTATGAAAGTTTTTGATCTTTAACCAACTTTTTCCTGTGATTTTTACTAGTTTCTTCTTTTCATATAACTTTTTCTGCTCTTTTGCCTACATTTTTCATGGAAAATCTGATTATTTTCTCACTATTTTTTTATTATACTGCTATTTTTATATATATACTGCGCTGAAACCCGCATTTCCTAAACTACTATGAACGTTTTTGATCTTTAACCAACTTTTTCCTGTCATTTTACTAGTTTCTTCTTTTCATATAACTTTTTCTGCTCTTTTACCTACATTTTTCATGGAAAATCTGATAATTTTCTCAATATTTTTATATTATATTTATATACTGCGCTGAAACCCGCATTTCCTAAACTACTATGAAAGTTGTTGATCTTTAACCAACTTTTTCCTGTGATTTTTACTAGTTTCTTCCTTTCATATAACTTTTTCTGCTCTTTTACCTACTTTTTTCATCGAAAATCTGATTAATTTCTGAATATTTTTATATTATACTGCTATTTTTATATATATACTGCGCTAAAACCCGCATTTCCTAAACAACTATGAAAGTTTTTGATCTTTAGCCAACTTTTTTCCTGTCATTTTTACTAGTTTCTTCTTTTCATATACCTTTTCCTGCTCTTTTACCTACTTTTTTTCATGGAAAATCTGATTATTTTCTCAATATTTTTATATAATACTGCTATTTTTATGTATATACTGCGCTGAAACCCGCATTTCCTAAACTACTATGAAAGTTTTTGATCTTTAACCAACTTTTTCCTGTCATTTTTACTAGTTTCTTCTTTTCATATAACTTTTTCTGCTCTTTTACCTACTTTTTTCATGGAAAATCTGATTATTTTCTCAATATTTTTTATTATATATATATATATATATACTGCGCTGAAACCCGCATTTCCTGAACTACTATGAAAGTTTTTGATCTTTAACCAACTTTTTACTGTGATTTTTACTAGTTTCTTCTTTTCATATAACTTTTTCTGCTCTTTTACCTCCTTTTTTCATGGAAAATCTGATTATTTTCTCAATATTTTTATATTACATATATATACTGCGCTGAAACCCGCATTTCCTAAACTACTATGAAAATTTTTGATCCTTAACCAACTTTTTACTGTGATTTTTACTAGTTTCTTCTTTTCATATAACTTTTTCTGCTCTTTTACCTCCTTTTTCATGGAAAATCTGATTATTTTCTCAATATTTTTATATTACATATATATATACTGCGCTGAAACCCGCATTTCCTAAACTACTATGAAAGTTTTTGATCTTTAACCAACTTTTTCCTGTGATTTTTACTAGTTTCTTCTTTTCATATAACTTTTTCTGCTCTTTTACCTACTTTTTTCATTCAAAGTCTGATTATTTTCTCAATATTTTTATATTATATATAAATATACTGCGCTGAAACCCGCATTTCCTGAACTACTATGAAAGTTTTTGATCTTTAACCAACTTTTTTCCTGTGATTTTTACTAGTTTCTTCTTTTCATATAACTTTTTCTGCTCTTTTACCTACTTTTTTCATGGAAAATCTGATTATTTTCTCAATATTCTTATATTATACTGCTATTTTAATGTATATACTGCGCTGAAACCCGCATTTCCTAAACTACTATGAAAGTTTTTGATCTTTAACCAACTTTTTCCTGTCATTTTTACTAGTTTCTTCTTTTCATATAACTTTTTCTGCTCTTTTACCTACTTTTTTCATGGAAAATCTGATTATTTTCTCAATATTCTTATATTATACTGCTATTTTTATATATATACTGCGCTGAAACCCGCATTTCCTAAACTACTATGAAAGTTTTTGATCTTTAACCAACTTTTTCCTGTGATTTTTACTAGTTTCTTATTTTCATATAACTTTTTCTGCTCTTTTACCTACTTTTTTCATGGAAAATCTGATTATTTTCTCAATATTTTTTATATTATACTGTTATTTTTATATATATACTGCGCTGATACCCGCATTTCCTGAACTACTATGAAAGTTTTTGATCTTTAACCAACTTTTTCCTGTCATTTTTACTAGTTTCTTCTTTTCATATAACTTTTTCTGCTCTTTTACCTACTTTTTTCATGGAAAATCTGATTATTTTCTCAATATTTTTATATTACATATATATATACTGCGCTGAAACCCGCATTTCCTAAACTACTATGAAAGTTTTTGATCTTTAACCAACTTTTTCCTGTCATTTTTACTAGTTTCTTCTTTTCATATAACTTTTTCTGCTCTTTTACCTACTTTTTTCATGGAAATTCTGATTATTTTCTCAATATTTTAATACTATACTGCTATTTTTGTGAATATACTGCGCTGAAACCCGCATTTCCTAAACTACTATGAAAGTTTTTGATCTTTAAACCATCTTTTTCCTGTGATTTTTACTAGTTTCTTCTTTTCATATAACTTTTTCTGCTCTTTTACCTACTTTTTTTCATTCAAAGTCTGATTATTTTCTCAATATTTTTATATTATATATATATATATACTGCGCTGAAACACGCATTTCCTGAACTACTATGAAAGTTTTTGATCCTTAACCAACTTTTTCCTGTGATTTTTACTAGTTTCTTCTTTTCATATAACTTTTTCTGCTCTTTTACCTACTTTTTTCATGGAAAATCTGATTATTTTCTCAATATTTTTATATTATACTGCTATTTTTATGTATATACTGCGCTGAAACCCGCATTTCCTAAACTACTATGAAATTTTTTGATCTTTAACCAACCTTTTCCTGTGATGTGTACTAGTTTCTTCTTTTCATATAACATTTTCTGCTCTTTTACCTACATTTTTCATGGAAAATCTCATTATTTTCTCAATATTTTTATATTATATATATATATACTGCGCTGAGACCCGCATTACCTAAACTACTATGCAAGTTTTTGATCTTTAACAAACTTTTTCCTGTGATTTTTACTAGTTTCTTCTTTTCATATAACTTTTTCTGCTCTTTTACCTACTTTTTTCATTCAACGTCTGATTATTTTCTCAATATATTTATATTATATATATATATATACTGCGCTGAAACCCGCACTTCTTAAACTACTATGAAAGTTTTTGATCTTTAACCAACTTTTTCCTGTGATTTTTATTAGTTTCTTCTTTTCATATAACTTTTTCTGCTCTTTTACCTACTTTTTTCATGGAAAATCTGATTATTTTCTCAATATTTTTATTTTATACTGCTATTTTTATAGCTTTTTTGATCTTTAACCAACTTTTTCCTGTGATTTTTACTAGTTTCTTCTTTTCATATAACTTTTTCTGCTCTTTTACCTACTTTCTCATGGAAAATCTGATTATTTTCTCAATATTTTTATATTACATATATATAAACTGCGCTGAAACCCGCATGTCCTAAACTACTATGAAAGTTTTTGATCTTTAACCAACTTTTTGCTGTGATTTTTACTAGTTTCTTCTTTTCATATAACTTTTTCTGCTCTTTTACCTACTTTTTTCATGGAAAATCTGATTATTTTCTCAATATTTTAATATTATACTGCTATTTTTGTGTATATACTGCGCTGGAAACCCGCATTTCCTAAACTACTATGAACGTTGTTGATCTTTAACCAACTTTTTCCTGTGATTTTTTACTAGTTTCTTCTTTTCATATAACTTTTTCTGCTCTTTTGCCTACATTTTTCATGGAAAATCTGATTATTTTCTCACTATTTTTTTATTATACTGCAGATTTTATATATATACTGCGCTGAAACCCGCATTTCCTAAACTACTATGAACGTTTTTGATCTTTAACCAACTTTTTCCTGTCATTTTTACTAGTTTCTTCTTTTCATATAACTTTTTCTGCTCTTTTACCTACATTTTTCATGGAAAATCTGATAATTTTCTCAATATTTTTATATTATATTTATATACTGCGCTGAAACCCGCATTTCCTAAACTACTATGAAAGTTGTTGATCTATAACCAACTTTTTCCTGTGATTTTTACTAGTTTCTTCCTTTCATATAACTTTTTCTGCTCTTTTACCTACTTTTTTCATCGAAAATCTGATTAATTTCTGAATATTTTTTATATTATACTGCTATTTTTATATATATACTGCGCTAAAACCCGCATTTCCTAAACAACTATGAAAGTTTTTGATCTTTAGCCAACTTTTTCCTGTCATTTTTACTAGTTTCTTCTTTTCATATACCTTTTACTGCTCTTTTACCTACTTTTTTCATGGAAAATCTGATTATTTTCTCAATATTTTTATATAATACTGCTATTTTTATGTATATACTGCGCTGAAACCCGCATTTCCTAAACTACTATGAAAGTTTTTGATCTTTAACCAACTTTTTCCTGTCATTTTTACTAGTTTCTTCTTTTCATATAACTTTTTCTGCTCTTTTACCTACTTTTTTTCATGGAAAATCTGATTATTTTCTCAATATTTTTATATTATACTGCTATTTTTATGTATATACTGCGCTGAAACCCGCATTTCCTAAACTACTATGAAATTTTTTGATCTTTAACCAACCTTTTCCTGTGATGTGTACTAGTTTCTTCTTTTCATATAACTTTTTCTGCTCTTTTACCTACATTTTTCATGGAAAATCTCATTATTTTCTCAATATTTCTATATTATATATATATATATACTGCGCTGAGACCCGCAGTACCTAAACTACTATGCAAGTTTTTGATCTTTAACAAACTTTTTCCTGTGATTTTTACTAGTTTCTTCTTTTCATATAACTTTTTCTGCTCTTTTACCTACTTTTTTCATTCAACGTCTGATTATTTTCTCAATATATTTATATTATATATATATATATACTGCGCTGAAACCCGCACTTCTTAAACTACTATGAAAGTTTTTGATCTTTAACCAACTTTTTCCTGTGATTTTTATTAGTTTCTTCTTTTCATATAACTTTTTCTGCTCTTTACCTACTTTTTTCATGGAAAATCTGATTATTTTCTCAATATTTTTATTTTATACTGCTATTTTTATGTATATACTGCGCTGAAACCCGCATTTTTGATCTTTAACCAACTTTTTTCCTGTCATTTTTACTAGTTTCTTCTTTTCATATAACTTTTTCTGCTCTTTTACCTACATTTTTCATGGAAAATCTGATAATTTTCTCAATATTTTTATATTATATTTATATACTGCGCTGAAACCCGCATTTCCTAAACTACTATGAAAGTTGTTGATCTTTAACCAACTTTTTCCTGTGATTTTTACTAGTTTCTTCCTTTCATATAACTTTTTCTGCTCTTTTACCTACTTTTTTCATCGAAAATCTGATTAATTTCTGAATATTTTTATATTATACTGCTATTTTTATATATATACTGCGCTAAAACCCGCATTTCCTAAACAACTATGAAAGTTTTTGATCTTTAGCCAACTTTTTCCTGTCATTTTTACTAGTTTCTTCTTTTCATATACCTTTTACTGCTCTTTTACCTACTTTTTTCATGGAAAATCTGATTATTTTCTCAATATTTTTATATAATACTGCTATTTTTATGTATATACTGCGCTGAAACCCGCATTTCCTAAACTACTATGAAAGTTTTTGATCTTTAACCAACTTTTTCCTGTCATTTTTACTAGTTTCTTCTTTTCATATAACTTTTTCTGCTCTTTTACCTACTTTTTTCATGGAAAATCTGATTATTTTCTCAATATTTTTATATTACATATATATATACTGCACTGAAACCCGCATTTCCTAAACTACTATGAAAGTTGTTGATCTTTAAAAAACTTTTTCCTGTGATTTTTACTAGTTTCTTCTTTTCATATAACTTTTTCTGCTCTTTTACCTACTTTTTTCATGGAAAATCTGATTATGTTCTCAATATTTTTATATTATATATATATACTGCGCTAAAACCTGCATTTTCTAAACTACTATGAAAGTTTTTGATCTTTAACCAACTTTTTCCTGTGATTTTTACTAGTTTCTTCTTTTCATATAACTTTTTCTGCTCTTTTACCTACTTTTTTCATGGAAAATCTGATTATTTTCTCAATATTTTAATATTATACTGCTATTTTTGTGTACATACGGCGCTGAAACCCGCATTTCCTAAACTACTATGAAAGTTTTTGATCTTTAACCAACTTTTTCCTGTGATTTTTACTAGTTTCTTCTTTTCATATAACTTTTTCTGCTCTTTTACCTACTTTTTTCATGGAAAATCTGATTATTTTCTCAATATTTTTATATTACATATATATATACTGCGCTGAAACCCGCATTTCCTAAACTACTATGAACGTTTTTGATCTTTAACCAACTTTTTCCTGTCATTTTTACTAGTTTCTTCTTTTCATATAACTTTTTCTGCTCTTTTACCTACTTTTTTCATGGAAAATCTGATTATTTTCTCAATATTTTTATATTATACTGCTAATTTTGTGTATATACTGCGCTGAAACCCGCATTTCCTTAACTACTATGAAAGTTTTTGATCTTTAACCAACTTTTTCCTGTGATTTTTACTAGTTTCTTCTTTTCATATAACTTTTTCTGCTCTTTTACCTACTTTTTTCATTCAAAGTCTGATTATTTTCTCAATATTTTTATATTATACTGCTATTTTTATGTATATACTGCGCTGAAACCCGCATTTCCTAAACTACTATGAAAGTTTTTGATCTTTAACCAACTTTTTCCTGTGATTTTTACTAGTTTCTTCTTTTCATATAACTTTTTCTGCTCTTTTACCTACTTTTTTCATTCAAAGTCTGATTATTTTCTCAATATTTTTATATTATACTGCTATTTTTATGTATATACTGCGCTGAAACCCGCATTTCCTAAACTACTATGAAAGTTTTTGATCTTTAACCAACTTTTTCCTGTGATTTTTACTAGTTTCTTCTTTTCATATAACTTTTTCTGCTCTTTTACCTACTTTTTTCATGGAAAATCTGATTATTTTCTCAATATTTTTATATTACATATATATATACTGCGCTGAAACCCGCATTTCCTAAACTACTATGAAAGTTTTTGATCTTTAGCCAACTTTTTCCTGTGATTTTTACTAGTTTCTTCTTTTCATATAACTTTTTCTGCTCTTTTACCTACTTTTTTCATGGAAAATCTGATTATTTTCTCAATATTTTTATATTATACTGCTAATTTTGTGTATATACTGCGCTGAAACCCGCATTTCCTTAACTACTATGAAAGTTTTTGATCTTTAACCAACTTTTTCCTGTGATTTTTACTAGTTTGTTCTTTTCATAAAACTTTTTCTGCAATTTTACCTACTTTTTTCATGGAAAATCTGATTATTTTCTCAATATTTTTATATTATATTTATATACTGCGCTGAAACCCGCATTTCCTAAACTACTATGAAAGTTTTTGATCTTTAACCAACTTTTTCCTGTGATTTTTACTAGTTTCTTCTTTTCATATAACTTTTTCTGCTCTTTTACCTACTTTTTTCATTCAAAGTCTGATTATTTTCTCAATATTTTTATTTTATACTGCTATTTTTATGTATATACTGCGCTGAAACCCGCATTTCCTAAACTGCTATGAAAGTTTTTGATCTTTAACCAACTTTTTCCTGTGATTTTTACTAGTTTCTTCTTTTCATACAACTTTTTCTGCTCTTTTACCTACTTTTTCAAGGAAGATCTGATTATTTTCTCAATATTTTTATATTACATATATATATACTGCGCTGAAACCCGCATTTCCTAAACTACTATGAAAGTTTTTGATCTTTAACCAACTTTTTCCTGTGATTTTTACTAGTTTCTTCTTTTCATATAACTTTTTCTGCTCTTTTACCTACTTTTTCATGGAAAATCTGATTATTTTCTCAATATTTTTATATTATACTGCTATTTTTATATATATACTGCGCTGAAACCCGCATTTCCTAAACTACTATGAAAGTTTTTGATCTTTAACCAACTTTTTCCTGTGATTTTTACTAGTTTCTTCTTTTCATATAACTTTTTCTGCAATTTTACCTACTTTTTTCATGGAAAATCTGATTATTTTCTCAATATTTTTATATTATATTTATATACTGCGCTGAAACCCGCATTTCCTAAGCTACTATGAAAGTTTTTGATCTTTAACCAACTTTTTCCTGTAATTTTTACTAGTTTCTTCTTTTCATATAACTTTTTCTGCTCTTTTACCTACTTTTTTCATGCAAAGTCTGATTATTTTCTCAATGTTTTTATATTACATATATATATACTGCGCTGAAACCCGCATTTCCTAAACTACTATGAAAGTTTTTGATCTTTAACCAACTTTTTCCTGTCATTTTTACTAGTTTCTTCTTTTCATATAACTTTTTCTGCTCTTTTACCTACTTTTTTCATGGAAAATCTGATTATTTTCTCAATATTTTTATATTACATATATATATACTGCGCTGAAACCCGCATTTCCTAAACTACTATGAAAGTTTTTGATCTTTAACCAACTTTTTCCTGTCATTTTTACTAGTTTCTTCTTTTCATATAACTTTTTCTGCTCTTTTACCTACTTTTTTCATGGAAAATCTGATTATTTTCTCAATATTTTTATATTACATATATATATACTGCGCTGAAACCCGCATTTCCTTAACTACTATGAAAGTTTTTGATCTTTAACCAACTTTTTCCTGTCATTTTTACTAGTTTCTTCTTTTCATATAACTTTTTCTGCTCTTTTACCTACTTTTTTCATGGAAAATCTGATTATTTTCTCAATATTTTTATATTACATATATATATACTGCGCTGAAACCCGCATTTCCTAAACTACTATGAAAGTTTTTGATCTTTAACCAACTTTTTCCTGTCATTTTTACTAGTTTCTTCTTTTCATATAACTTTTTCTGCTCTTTTACCTAATTTTTTCATGGAAAATCTGATTATTTTCTCAATATTTTTATATTACATATATAGATATACTGCGCTGAAACCCGCATTTCCTAAACTACTATGAAAGTTTTTGATCTTTAACCAACTTTTTCCTGTGATTTGTACTAGTTTCTTCTTTTCATATAACTTTTTCTGCTCTTTTACCTACTTTTTTCATTCAAAGTCTGATTATTTTCTCAATATTTTTATATTATACTGCTATTTTTATGTATATACTGCGCTAAAACCAGCATTTCCTAAACTACTATGAAAGTTTTTGATCTTTAACCAACTTTTTCCTGTCATTTTTACTAGTTTCTTCTTTTCATATAACTTTTTCTGCTCTTTTACCTACTTTTTTCATGGAAAATCTGATTATTTTCTCAATATTTTTATATTACATATATATATACTGCGCTGAAACCCGCATTTCCTAAACTACTATGAAAGTTTTTGATCTTTAACCAACTTTTTCCTGTCATTTTTACTAGTTTCTTCTCTTCATATAACTTTTTCTGCTCTTTTACCTAATTTTTTCATGGAAAATCTGATTATTTTCTCAATATTTTTATATTACATATATATATATACTGCGCTGAAACCCGCATTTCCTTAACTACTATGAAAGTTTTTGATCTTTAACCAACTTTTTCCTGTGATTTTTACTAGTTTCTTCTTTTCATATAACTTTTTCTGCTCTTTTACCTACTTTTTTCATTCAAAGTCTGATTATTTCCTCAATATTTTTATATTACATATATATATACTGCGCTGAAACCCGCATTTCCTTAACTACTATGAAAGTTTTTGATCTTTAACCAACTTTTTCCTGTCATTTTTACTAGTTTCTTCTTTTCATATAACTTTTTCTGCTGTTTTACCTACTTTTTCCATGGAAAATCTGATTATTTTCTCAATATTTTAATATTATACTGCTATTTTTGTGTATATACTGCGCTGAAACCCGCATTTCCTAAACTACTATGAAAGTTTTTGATCTTTAGCCAACTTTTTCCTGTGATTTTTACTAGTTTCTTCTTTTCATATAACTTTTTCTGCTCTTTTACCTACTTTTTTCATGGAAAATCTGATTATGTTCTCAATATTTTTATATTATATATATATACTGCGCTAAAACCTGCATTTTCTAAACTACTATGAAAGTTTTTGATCTTTAGCCAACTTTTTCCTGTGATTTTTACTAGTTTCTTCTTTTCATATAACTTTTTCTGCTCTTTTACCTACTTTTTTCATGGAAAATCTGATTATTTTCTCAATATTTTTATATTATACTGCTAATTTTGTGTATATACTGCGCTGAAACCCGCATTTCCTTAACTACTATGAAAGTTTTTGATCTTTAACCAACTTTTTCCTGTGATTTTTACTAGTTTGTTCTTTTCATAAAACTTTTTCTGCAATTTTACCTACTTTTTTCATGGAAAATCTGATTATTTTCTCAATATTTTTATTTTATATTTATATACTGCGCTGAAACCCGCATTTCCTAAACTACTATGAAAGTTTTTGATCTTTAACCAACTTTTTCCTGTGATTTTTACTAGTTTCTTCTTTTCATATAACTTTTTCTGCTCTTTTACCTACTTTTTTCATTCAAAGTCTGATTATTTTCTCAATATTTTTATTTATACTGCTATTTTTATGTATATACTGCGCTGAAACCCGCATTTCCTAAACTGCTATGAAAGTTTTTGATCTTTAACCAACTTTTTCCTGTGATTTTTACTAGTTTCTTCTTTTCATACAACTTTTTCTGCTCTTTTTACCTACTTTTTCAAGGAAGATCTGATTATTTTCTCAATATTTTTATATTACATATATATATACTGCGCTGAAACCCGCATTTCCTAAACTACTATGAAAGTTTTTGATCTTTAACCAACTTTTTCCTGTGATTTTTACTAGTTTCTTCTTTTCATATAACTTTTTCTGCTCTTTTACCTACTTTTTCATGGAAAATCTGATTATTTTCTCAATATTTTTATATTATACTGCTATTTTTATATATATACTGCGCTGAAAACCCGCATTTCCTAAACTACTATGAAAGTTTTTGATCTTTTAACCAACTTTTTCCTGTGATTTTTACTAGTTTCTTCTTTTCATATAACTTTTTCTGCAATTTTACCTACTTTTTTCATGGAAAATCTGATTATTTTCTCAATATTTTTATATTATATTTATATACTGCGCTGAAACCCCGCATTTCCTAAGCTACTATGAAAGTTTTTGATCTTTAACCAACTTTTTCCTGTAATTTTTACTAGTTTCTTCTTTTCATATAACTTTTTCTGCTCTTTTACCTACTTTTTTCATGCAAAGTCTGATTATTTTCTCAATGTTTTTATATTACATATATATATACTGCGCTGAAACCCGCATTTCCTAAACTACTATGAAAGTTTTTGATCTTTAACCAACTTTTTCCTGTGATTTTTACTAGTTTCTTCTTTTCATATAACTTTTTCTGCTCTTTTACCTACTTTTTTCATGGAAAATCTGATTATTTTCTCAATATTTTTATATTACATATATATATACTGCGCCTGAAACCCGCATTTCCTAAACTACTATGAAAGTTTTTGATCTTTAACCAACTTTTTCCTGTCATTTTTACTAGTTTCTTCTTTTCATATAACTTTTTCTGCTCTTTTACCTACTTTTTTCATGGAAAATCTGATTATTTTCTCAATATTTTTATATTACATATATATATACTGCGCTGAAACCCGCATTTCCTTAACTACTATGAAAGTTTTTGATCTTTAACCAACTTTTTCCTGTCATTTTTACTAGTTTCTTCTTTTCATATAACTTTTTCTGCTCTTTTACCTACTTTTTTCATGGAAAATCTGATTATTTTCTCAATATTTTTATATTACATATATATATACTGCGCTGAAACCCGCATTTCCTAAACTACTATGAAAGTTTTTGATCTTTAACCAACTTTTTCCTGTCATTTTTACTAGTTTCTTCTTTTCATATAACTTTTTCTGCTCTTTTACCTAATTTTTTCATGGAAAATCTGATTATTTTCTCAATATTTTTATATTACATATATAGATATACTGCGCTGAAACCCGCATTTCCTAAACTACTATGAAAGTTTTTGATCTTTAACCAACTTTTTCCTGTGATTTTTACTAGTTTCTTCTTTTCATATAACTTTTTCTGCTCTTTTACCTACTTTTTTTCATTCAAAGTCTGATTATTTTCTCAATATTTTTATATTATACTGCTATTTTTATGTATATACTGCGCTAAAACCAGCATTTCCTAAACTACTATGAAAGTTTTTGATCTTTAACCAACTTTTTCCTGTCATTTTTACTAGTTTTCTTCTTTTCATATAACTTTTTCTGCTCTTTTACCTACTTTTTTCATGGAAAATCTGATTATTTTCTCAATATTTTTATATTACATATATATATACTGCGCTGAAACCCGCATTTCCTAAACTACTATGAAAGTTTTTGATCTTTAACCAACTTTTTCCTGTCATTTTTACTAGTTTCTTCTCTTCATATAACTTTTTCTGCTCTTTTTACCTAATTTTTTCATGGAAAATCTGATTATTTTCTCAATATTTTTATATTACATATATATATATACTGCGCTGAAACCCGCATTTCCTTAACTACTATGAAAGTTTTTGATCTTTAACCAACTTTTTCCTGTGATTTTTACTAGTTTCTTCTTTTCACTTTTTCTGCTCTTTTACCTACTTTTTTCATTCAAAGTCTGATTATTTCCTCAATATTTTTATATTACATATATATATACTGCGCTGAAACCCGCATTTCCTTAACTACTATGAAAGTTTTTGATCTTTAACCAACTTTTTCCTGTCATTTTTACTAGTTTCTTCTTTTCATATAACTTTTTCTGCTGTTTTACCTACTTTTTCCATGGAAAATCTGATTATTTTCTCAATATTTTAATATTATACTGCTATTTTTGTGTATATACTGCGCTGAAACCCGCATTTCCTAAACTACTATGAAAGTTTTTGATCTTTAGCCAACTTTTTCCTGTGATTTTTACTAGTTTCTTCTTTTCATATAACTTTTTCTGCTCTTTTACCTACTTTTTTCATGGAAAATCTGATTATTTCCTCAATATTTTTATATTACATATATATATACTGCGCTGAAACCCGCAATTCCTTAACTACTATGAAAGTTTTTGATCTTTAACCAACTTTTTCCTGTGATTTTTAGTAGTTTCTTCTTTTCATATAACTTTTTCTGCTCTTTTACCTACTTTTTTCATGGAAAATCTGATTATTTTCTCAATATTTTTATATTATACTGCTATTTTTATATATATACTGCGCTGAAACCCGCATTTCCTGAACTACTACGAAAGTTTTTGATCTTTTGCCAACTTTTTCCTGTGATTTTTACTAGTTTCTTCTTTTCATATAACTTTTTCTGCTCTTTTACCTACTTTTTTCATGGAAAATCTGATTATTTTCTCAATATTTTTATATTATATTTATATACTGCGCTGAAACCCGCATTTCCTAAACTACTATGAAAGTTTTTGATCTTTAACCAACTTTTTCCTGTGATTTTTACTAGTTTCTTCTTTTCATATAACTTTTTCTGCTCTTTTACCTACTTTTTTCATTCAAAGTCTGATTATTTTCTCAATATTTTTATATTATACTGCTATTTTTATGTATATACTGCGCTGAAACCCGCATTTCCTAAACTACTATGAAAGTTTTTGATCTTTAACCAACTTTTTCCTGTGATTTTTACTAGTTTCTTCTTTTCATACAACTTTTTCTGCTCTTTTACCTACTTTTTCAAGGAAAATCTGATTATTTTCTCAATATTTTTATATTATACTGCTAATTTTGTGTATATACTGCGCTGAAACCCGCATTTCCTGAACTACTATGAAAGTTTTTGATCTTTAGCCAACTTTTTCCTGTGATTTTTACTAGTTTCTTCTTTTCATATAACTTTTTCTGCTCTTTTACCTACTTTTTTCATGGAAAATCTGATTATTTTCTCAATATTTCTTATATTATATTTATATACTGCGCTGAAACCCGCATTTCCTAAACTACTATGAAAGTTTTTGATCTTTAACCAACTTTTTCCTGTGATTTTTACTAGTTTCTTCTTTTCATATAACTTTTTCTGCTCTTTTACCTACTTTTTTCATTCAAAGTCTGATTATTTTCTCAATATTTTTATATTATACTGCTATTTTTATGTATATACTGCGCTAAAACCCGCATTTCCTAAACTACTATGAAAGTTTTTGATCTTTAACCAACTTTTTCCTGTCATTTTTACTAGTTTCTTCTTTTCATATAACTTTTTCTGCTCTTTTACCTACTTTTTTCATGGAAAATCTGATTATTTTCTCAATATTTTTATATTACATATATATATACTGCGCTGAAACCCGCATTTCCTAAACTACTATGAAAGTTTTTGATCTTTAACCAACTTTTTCCTGTCATTTTTACTAGTTTCTTCTCTTCATATAACTTTTTCTGCTCTTTTACCTAATTTTTTCATGGAAAATCTGATTATTTTCTCAATATTTTTATATTACATATATATATATACTGCGCTGAAACCCGCATTTTCTTAACTACTATGAAAGTTTTTGATCTTTAACCAACTTTTTCCTGTGATTTTTACTAGTTTCTTCTTTTCATATAACTTTTTCTGCTCTTTTACCTACTTTTTTCATTCAAAGTCTGATTATTTCCTCAATATTTTTATATTACATATATATATACTGCGCTGAAACCCGCATTTCCTAAGTTACTATGAAAGTTTTTGATCTTTAACCAACTTTTTCCTGTCATTTTTACTAGTTTCTTCTTTTCATATAACTTTTTCTGCTGTTTTACCTACTTTTTCCATGGAAAATCTGATTATTTTATAAATATTTTAATATTATACTGCTATTTTTGTGTATATACTGCGCTGAAACCCGCATTTCCTAAACTACTATGAAAGTTTTTGATCTTTAGCCAACTTTTTCCTGTGATTTTTACTAGTTTCTTCTTTTCATATAACTTTTTCTGCTCTTTTACCTACTTTTTTCATGGAAAATCTGATTATTTCCTCAATATTTTTATACTACATATATATATACTGCGCTGAAACCCGCAATTCCTAAACTACTATGAAAGTTTTTGATCTTTAACCAACTTTTTCCTGTGATTTTTAGTAGTTTCTTCTTTTCATATAACTTTTTCTGCTCTTTTACCTACTTTTTTCATGGAAAATCTGATTATTTTCTCAATATTTTTATATTATACTGCTATTTTTATATATATACTGCGCTGAAACCCGCATTTCCTGAACTACTATGAAAGTTTTTGATCTTTACCCAACTTTTTCCTGTGATTTTTACTAGTTTCTTCTTTTCATATAACTTTTTCTGCTCTTTTACCTACTTTTGTCATGGTAAATCTGATTATTTTCTCAATATTTTTATATTATACTGCTAATTTTGTGTATATACTGCGCTGAAACCCGCATTTCCTGAACTACTATGAAAGTTTTTGATCTTTAGCCAACTTTTTCCTGTGATTTTTTACTAGTTTCTTCTTTTCATATAACTTTTTCTGCTCTTTTACCTACTTTTTTCATGGAAAATCTGATTATTTTCTCAATATTTTTATATTATATTTATATACTGCGCTGAAACCCGCATTTCCTAAACTACAATGAAAGTTTTTGATCTTTAACCAACTTTTTCCTGTGATTTTTACTAGTTTCTTCTTTTCATATAACTTTTTCTGCTCTTTTACCTACTTTTTTCATTCAAAGTCTGATTATTTTCTCAATATTTTTATATTATACTGCTATTTTTATGTATATACTGCGCTGAAACCCGCATTTCCTAAACTACTATGAAAGTTTTTGATCTTTAACCAACTTTTTCCTGTGATTTTTACTAGTTTCTTCTCTTCATACAACTTTTTCTGCTCTTTTACCTACTTTTTCAAGGAAAATCTGATTATTTTCTCAATATTTTTATATTATACTGCTATTTTTATATATATACTGCGCTGAAACCCGCATTTCCTGAACTACTATGAAAGTTTTTGATCTTTAGCCAACTTTTTCCTGTGATTTTTACTAGTTTCTTCTTTTCATATAACTTTTTTTGCAATTTTACCTACTTTTTTCATGGAAAATCTGATTATTTTCTCAATATTTTTATATTATATTTATATACTGCGCTGAAACCCGCATTTCCTAAGCTACTATGAAAGTTTTTGATCTTTAACCAACTTTTTCCTGTAATTTTTACTAGTTTCTTCTTTTCATATAACTTTTTCTGCTCTTTTACCTACTTTTTTCATTCAAAGTCTGATTATTTTCTCAATGTTTTTATATTACATATATATATACTGCGCTGAAACCCGCATTTCCTAAACTACTATGAACGTTTTTGATCTTTAACCAACTTTTTCCTGTCATTTTTACTAGTTTCTTCTTTTCATATAACTTTTTCTGCTCTTTTACCTACTTTTTTCATGGAAAATCTGATTATTTTCTCAATATTTTTATATTACATATATATATACTGCGCTGAAACCCGCATTTCCTAAACTACTATGAAAGTTTTTGATCTTTAACCAACTTTTTCCTGTGATTTTTACTAGTTTCTTCTTTTCATATAACTTTTTCTGCTCTTTTACCTAATTTTTTCATGGAAAATCTGATTATTTTCTCAATATTTTTATATTACATATATATATACTGCGCTGAAACCCGCATTTCCTTAACTACTATGAAAGTTTTTGATCTTTAACCAACTTTTTCCTGTGATTTTTACTAGTTTCTTCTTTTCATATAACTTTTTCTGCTCTTTTACCTACTTTTTTCATTCAAAGTCTGATTATTTTCTCAATATTTTTATATTACATATATATATATACTGCGCTGAAACCCGCATTTCCTAAACTACTATGAAAGTTCTTTTTTTTTTCATATAACTTTTTCTGCTCTTTTACCTACTTTTTTCATGGAAAATCTGATTATTTTCTCAATATTTTTATATTATACTCCTATTTTTCTATATATACTGCGCTGAAACCCGCATTTCCTGAACTACTATGAAAGTTTTTGATCTTTAGCCAACTTTTTCCTGTGATTTTTACTAGTTTCTTCTTTTCATATAACTTTTTCTGCAATTTTACCTACTTTTTTCATTCAAAGTCTGATTATTTCCTCAATATTTTTATATTACATATATATATATACTGCGCTGAAAACCGCATTTCCTAAACTACTATGAAAGTTTTTGATCTTTAACCAACTTTTTCCTGTCATTTTTACTAGTTTCTTCTTTTCATATAACTTTTTCTGCTGTTTTACCTACTTTTTCCATGGAAAATCTGAATATTTTCTCAATATTTTAATATTATACTGCTATTTTTGTGTATATACTGCGCTGAAACCCGCAATTCCTAAACTACTATGAAAGTTTTTGATCTTTAACCAACTTTTTCCTGTGATTTTTAGTAGTTTCTTCTTTTCATATAACTTTTTCTGCTCTTTTACCTACTTTTTTCATGGAAAATCTGATTATTTTCTCAATATTTTTATATTATACTGCTATTTTTATATATATACTGCGCTGAAACCCGCATTTCCTGAACTACTATGAAAGTTTTTGATCTTTAGCCAACTTTTTCCTGTGATTTTTACTAGTTTCTTCTTTTCATATAACTTTTTCTGCTCTTTTACCTACTTTTTTCATGGAAAATCTGATTATTTTCTCAATATTTTTATATCATACTGCTAATTTTGTGTATATACTGCGCTGAAACCCGCATTTCCTTAACTACTATGAAAGTTTTTGATCTTTAACCAACTTTTTCCTGTGATTTTTACTAGTTTCTTCTTTTCATAAAACTTTTTCTGCAATTTTACCTACTTTTTTCATGGAAAATCTGATTATTTTCTCAATATTTTTATATTATATTTATATACTGCGCTGAAACCCGCATTTCCTAAACTACTATGAAAGTTTTTGATCTTTAACCAACTTTTTCCTGTGATTTTTACTAGTTTCTTCTTTTCATATAACTTTTTCTGCTCTTTTACCTACTTTTTTCATTCAAAGTCTGATTATTTTCTCAATATTTTTATATTATACTGCTATTTTTATGTATATACTGCACTGAAACCCGCATTTCCTAAACTACTATGAAAGTATTTGGTCTTTAACCAACTTTTTTCTGTGATTTTTACTAGTTTCTTCTTGTCATATAACTTTTTCTGCTCTTTTACCTACTTTTTTCATGGAAAATCTGATTATTTTCTCAATATTTTTATATTACATATATATATATACTGCGCTGAAACCCGCATTTCCTAAACTACTATGAAAGTTTTTGATCTTTAACCAACTTTTTCTCTGAAATCTGATTATTTTCTCAATATTTTTATATTACATATATATATACTGCGCTGAAACCCGCATTTCCTAAACTACTATGAAAGTTTTTGATCTTTAACCAACTTTTTCCTGTCATTTTTACTAGTTTCTTCTTTTCATATAACTTTTTCTGCTCTTTTACCTACTTTTTTCATGGAAAATCTGATTATTTTCTCAATATTTTTATATTACATATATATATACTGCGCTGAAACCCGCATTTCCTAAACTACTATGAAAGTTTTTGATCTTTAACCAACTTTTTCCTGTCATTTTTACTAGTTTCTTCTTTTCATATAACTTTTTCTGCTCTTTTACCTACTTTTTTCATGGAAAATCTGATTATATTCTCAATATTTTAATATTAAACTGCTATTTTTGTGTATATACTGCGCTGAAACCCGCATTTCCTAAACTACTATGAACGTTTTTGATCTTTAACCAACTTTTTCCTGTGATTTTTACTAGTTTCTTCTTTTCATATAACCTTTTCTGCTCTTTTACCTACTTTTTTCATGGAAAATCTGATTATTTTCTCAATATTTTTATATTACATTTATATATACGGCGCTGAAACCCGCATTTCCTAAACTACTATGAAAGTTTTTTATCTTTAACCAACTTTTTCCTGTGATTTTTACTAGTTTCTTCTTTTCATATAACTTTTCTGCTCTTTTACCTATTTTTTTCATGGAAAATCTGATTATTTTCTCAATATTTTTATATTATACTGCTATTTTTATATATATACTGCGCTGAAACCCGCATTTCCTGAACTACTATGAAAGTTTTTGATCTTTAGCCAACTTTTTCCTGTGATTTTTACTAGTTTCTTCTTTTCATATAACTTTTTCTGCTCTTTTACCTACTTTTTCATGGAAAATCTGATTATTTTCTCAATATTTTTATATTATACTGCTATTTTTATGTATATACTGCGCTGAAACCGCATTTCCTAAACTACTATGAAAGTTTTTGATCTTTAACCAACTTTTTCCTGTGATTTTTACTAGTTTCTTCTTTTCATATAACTTTTTCTGCTCTTTTACCTACTTTTTTCATTCAAAGTCTGATTATTTTCTCAATATTTTTATATTATACTGCTATTTTTATGTATATACTGCACTGAAACCCGCATTTCCTAAACTACTATGAAAGTTTTTGATCTTTAACCAACTTTTTCCTGTGATTTTTACTAGTTTCTTCTTTTCATATAACTTTTTCTGCTCTTTTACCTACTTTTTTCATGGAAAATCTGATTATTTTCTCAATATTTTTATATTACATATATATATATACTGCACTGAAACCCGCATTTCCTAAACTACTATGAAAGTTTTTGATCTTTAACCAACTTTTTCCTGTGATTTTTACTAGTTTCTTCTTTTCATATAACTTTTTCTGCTCTTTTACCTACTTTTTTCATGGAAAATCTGATTATTTTCTCAATATTTTTATATTACATATATATATATACTGCGCTGAAACCCGCATTTCCTAAACTACTATGAAAGTTTTTGATCTTTAACCAACTTTTTCCTGTCATTTTTACTAGTTTCTTCTTTTCATATAACTTTTTCTGCTCTTTTACCTACATTTTTCATGGAAAATCTGATTATTTTCTCAATATTTTTATATTATACTGCTATTTTTATGTATATACTGCGCTGAAACCCGCATTTCCTAAACTACTATGAAAGTTTTTGATCTTTAACCAACTTTTTCCTGTGATTTTTACTAGTTTCTTCTTTTCATATAACTTTTTCTGCTCTTTTACCTACTTTTTTCATTCAAAGTCTGATTATTTTCTCAATATTTTTATATTACATATATATATACTGCGCTGAAACCCGCATTTCCTAAACTACTATGAAAGTTTTTGATCTTTAACCAACTTTTTCCTGTCATTTTTACTAGTTTCTTCTTTTCATATAACTTTTTCTGCTCTTTTACCTACTTTTTTCATGGAAAATCTGATTATTTTCTCAATATATTAATATTATACTGCTATTTTTATGTATATACTGCGCTGAAACCCGCATTTCCTAAACTACTATGAAAGTTTCTGATCTTTAACCAACTTTTTCCTGTGATTTTTACTAGTTTTTTCTTTTCATATAACTTTTTCTGCTCTTTTACCTACTTTTTTCATGGAAAATCTGATTATTTTCTCAATATTTTTATATTACATATATATATACTGCGCTGAAACCCGCATTTCCTAAACTATTATGAAAGTTTTTGATCTTTAACCAACTTTTTCCTGTCATTTTTACTAGTTTCTTCTTTTCATATAACTTTTCTGCTCTTTTACCTACTTTTTTCATGGAAAATCTGATTATTTTCTGAATATTTTTATATTACATATATATATACTGCGCTGAAACCCGCATTTCCTAAACTACTATGAAAGTTTTTGATCTTAAACCAACTTTTTCCTGTGATTTTTACTAGTTTCTTCTTTACATATAACTTTTTCTGCTCTTTTACCTACTTTTTTCATGGAAAATCTGATTATTTTCTCAATATTTTTATATTATACTGCTATTTTTATATATATACTGCGCTGAAACCCGCATTTCCTGAACTACTATGAAAGTTTTTGATCTTTAGCCAACTTTTTCCTGTGGTTTTTACTAGTTTCTTCTTTTCATATAACTTTTTCTGCTCTTTTACCTACTTTTTTCATGGAAAATCTGATTATTTTCTCAATATTTTTATATTATACTGCTATTTTTGTGTATATACTGCGCTGAAACCCGCATTTCCTAAACTACTATGAAAGTTTTTGATCTTTAACCAACTTTTTCCTGTGATTTTTACTAGTTTCTTCTTTTCATAAAACTTTTTCTGCAATTTACCTACTTTTTTCATGGAAAATCTGATTATTTTCTCAATATTTTTATATTATATTTATATACTGCGCTGAAACCCGCATTTCCTAAACTACTATGAAAGTTTTTGATCTTTAACCAACTTTTTCCTGTGATTTTTACTAGTTTCTTCTTTTCATATAACTTTTTCTGCTCTTTTACCTACTTTTTTCATTCAAAGTCTGATTATTTTCTCAATATTTTTATATTATACTGCTATTTTTATGTATATACTGCGCTGAAACCCGCATTTCCTAAACTACTATGAAAGTTTTTGATCTTTAACCAACTTTTTCCTGTGATTTTTACTAGTTTCTTCTTTTCATATAACTTTTTCTGCTCTTTTACCTACTTTTTTCATGGAAAATCTGATTATTTTCTCAATATTTTTATATTACATATATATATACTGCGCTGAAACCCGCATTCCCTAAACTATTATGAAAGTTTTTGATCTTTAACCAACTTTTTCCTGTGATTTTTACTAGTTCCTTCTTTTCATATAACTTTTTCTGCTCTTTTACCTACTTTTTTCATGGAAAGTCTGATTATTTTCTCAATATTTTTATATTACATATATATATACTGCGCTGAAACCCGCATTTCCTAAACTACTATGAAAGTTTTTGATCTTTAACCAACTTTTTCCTGTCATTTTTACTAGTTTCTTCTTTTCATATAACTTTTTCTGCTCTTTTACCTACTTTTTTCATGGAAAATCTGATTATTTTCTCAATATTTTTATATTACATATATATATACTGCGCTGAAACCCGCATTTCCTAAACTACTATGAAAGTTTTTGATCTTTAACCAACTTTTTCCTGTCATTTTTACTAGTTTCTTCTTTTCATATAACTTTTTCTGCTCTTTTACCTACTTTTTTCATGGAAAATCTGATTATATTCTCAATATTTTAATATTATACTGCTATTTTTGTGTATATACTGCGCTGAAACCCGCATTTCCTAAACTACTATGAAAGTTTTTGATCTTTAACCAACTTTTTCCTGTCATTTTTACTAGTTTCTTCTTTTCATACAAATTTTTCTGCTCTTTTACCTACTTTTTTCATGGAAAATCTGATTATTTTCTCAATATTTTTATATTACATATATATACTGCGCTGAAACCCGCATTTCCTAAACTACTATGAAAGTTTTTGATCTTTAACCAACTTTTTCCTGTGATTTTTACTAGTTTCTTCTTTTCATATAACTTTTTCTGCTCTTTTACCTACTTTTTTCATGGAAAATCTGATTATTTTCTCAATATTTTTATATTATACTGCTATTTTTATGTATATACTGCGCTGAAACCCGCATTTCCTAAACTACTATGAAAGTTTTTGATCTTTAGCCAACTTTTTCCTGTGATTTTTACTAGTTTCTTCTTTTTATTTAACTTTTTCTGCTCTTTTACCTACTTTTTTCATTCAAAGTCTGATTATTTTCTCAATATTTTTATATTACATATATATATATACTGCGCTGAAACCCGCATTTCCTAAACTACTATGAAAGTTTTTGATCTTTAACCAACTTTTTCCTGTCATTTTTAATAGTTTCTTCTTTTCATATAACTTTTTCTGCTCTTTTACCTACTTTTTTCATGGAAAATCTGATTATTTTCTCAATATATTAATATTATACTGCAATTTTTGTGTATATACTGCGCTGAAACCCGCATTTCCTAAACTACTATGAAAGTTTTTGATCTTTAACCAACTTTTTTTTGTGATTTTTACTAGTTTCTTCTTTTCATATAACTTTTTCTGGTCTTTTACTTACTTTTTTCATGGAAAATCTGATTATTTTCTCAATCTTTTTATATTACATATATATATACTGCGCTGAAACCCGCATTTCCTAAACTACTATGAAAGTTTTTGATCTTTAACCAACTTTTTCCTGTGATTTTTACTAGTTTCTTCTTTACATATAACTTTTTCTGCTCTTTTACCTACTTTTTTCATGGAAAATCTGATTATTTTCTCAATATTTTTATATTATACTGCTATTTTTATATATATATTGCGCTGAAACCCGCATTTCCTGAACTACTATGAAAGTTTTTGATCTTTAGCCAACTTTTTCCTGTGATTTTTACTAGTTTCTTCTTTTCATATAACTTTTTCTGCTCTTTTACCTACTTTTTTCATGGAAAATCTGATTATTTTCTCAATATTTTTATATTATACTGCTATTTTTGTGTATATACTGCGCTGAAACCCGCATTTCCTAAACTACTATGAAAGTTTCTGATCTTTAACCAACTTTTTCCTGTGATTTTTACTAGTTTTTTCTTTTCATATAACTTTTTCTGCTCTTTTACCTACTTTTTTCATGGAAAATCTGATTATTTTCTCAATATTTTTATATTACATATATATATACTGCGCTGAAACCCGCATTTCCTAAACTATTATGAAAGTTTTTGATCTTTAACCAACTTTTTCCTGTCATTTTTACTAGTTTCTTCTTTTCATATAACTTTTTCTGCTCTTTTACCTACTTTTTTCATGGAAAATCTGATTATTTTCTCAATATTTTTATATTACATATATATATACTGCGCTGAAACCCGCATTTCCTAAACTACTATGAAAGTTTTTGATCTTAAACCAACTTTTTCCTGTGATTTTTACTAGTTTCTTCTTTACATATAACTTTTTCTGCTCTTTTACCTACTTTTTTCATGGAAAATCTGATTATTTTCTCAATATTTTTATATTATACTGCTATTTTTATATATATACTGCGCTGAAACCCGCATTTCCTGAACTACTATGAAAGTTTTTGATCTTTAGCCAACTTTTTCCTGTGATTTTTACTAGTTTCTTCTTTTCATATAACTTTTTCTGCTCTTTTACCTACTTTTTTCATGGAAAATCTGATTATTTTCTCAATATTTTTATATTATACTGCTATTTTTGTGTATATACTGCGCTGAAACCCGCATTTCCTACACTACTATGAAAGTTTTTGATCTTTAACCAACTTTTTCCTGTGATTTTTACTAGTTTCTTCTTTTCATAAAACTTTTTCTGCAATTTTACCTACTTTTTTCATGGAAAATCTGATTATTTTCTCAATATTTTTATATTATATTTATATACTGCGCTGAAACCCGCATTTCCTAAACTACTATGAAAGTTTTTGATCTTTAACCAACTTTTTCCTGTGATTTTTACTAGTTTCTTCTTTTCATATAACTTTTTCTGCTCTTTTACCTACTTTTTTCATTCAAAGTCTGATTATTTTCTCAATATTTTTATATTATACTGCTATTTTTATGTATATACTGCGCTGAAACCCGCATTTCCTAAACTACTATGAAAGTTTTTGATCTTTAACCAACTTTTTCCTGTGATTTTTACTAGTTTCTTCTTTTCATATAACTTTTTCTGCTCTTTTACCTACTTTTTTCATGGAAAATCTGATTATTTTCTCAATATTTTTATATTACATATATATATACTGCGCTGAAACCCGCATTTCCTAAACTATTATGAAAGTTTTTGATCTTTAACCAACTTTTTCCTGTGATTTTTACTAGTTCCTTCTTTTCATATAACTTTTTCTGCTCTTTTACCTACTTTTTTCATGGAAAGTCTGATTATTTTCTCAATATTTTTATATTACATATATATATACTGCGCTGAAACCCGCATTTCCTAAACTACTATGAAAGTTTTTGATCTTTAACCAACTTTTTCCTGTCATTTTTACTAGTTTCTTCTTTTCATATAACTTTTTCTGCTCTTTTACCTACTTTTTTCATGGAAAATCTGATTATTTTCTCAATATTTTTATATTACATATATATATACTGCGCTGAAACCCGCATTTCCTAAACTACTATGAAAGTTTTTGATCTTTAACCAACTTTTTCCTGTCATTTTTACTAGTTTCTTCTTTTCATATAAATTTTTCTGCTCTTTTACCTACTTTTTTCATGGAAAATCTGATTATTTTCTCAATATTTTTATATTACATATATATACTGCGCTGAAACCCGCATTTCCTAAACTACTATGAAAGTTTTTGATCTTTAACCAACTTTTTCCTGTGATTTTTACTAGTTTCTTCTTTTCATATAACTTTTTCTGCTCTTTTACCTACTTTTTTCATGGAAAATCTGATTATTTTCTCAATATTTTTATATTATACTGCTATTTTTATGTATATACTGCGCTGAAACCCGCATTTCCTAAACTACTATGAAAGTTTTTGATCTTTAGCCAACTTTTTCCTGTGATTTTTACTAGTTTCTTCTTTTTATTTAACTTTTTCTGCTCTTTTACCTACTTTTTTCATTCAAAGTCTGATTATTTTCTCAATATTTTTATATTACATATATATATATACTGCGCTGAAACCCGCATTTCCTAAACTACTATGAAAGTTTTTGATCTTTAACCAACTTTTTCCTGTCATTTTTAATAGTTTCTTCTTTTCATATAACTTTTTCTGCTCTTTTACCTACTTTTTTCATGGAAAATCTGATTATTTTCTCAATATATTAATATTATACTGCAATTTTTGTGTATATACTGCGCTGAAACCCGCATTTCCTAAACTACTATGAAAGTTTTTGATCTTTAACCAACTTTTTTTTGTGATGTGTGCTCTTTTACCTACTTTTTTCATGGAAAATCTGATTATTTTCTCAATATTTTTATATTATACTGCTATTTTTATATATATATTGCGCTGAAACCCGCATTTCCTGAACTACTATGAAAGTTTTTCATCTTTAGCCAACTTTTTCCTGTGATTTTTACTAGTTTCTTCTTTTCATATAACTTTTTCTGCTCTTTTACCTACTTTTTTCATGGAAAATCTGATTATTTTCTCAATATTTTTATATTATACTGCTATTTTTGTGTATATACTGCGCTGAAACCCGCATTTCCTAAACTACTATGAAAGTTTTTGATCTTTAACCAACTTTTCCTGTGATTTTTACTAGTTTCTTCTTTTCATAAAACTTTTTCTGCAATTTTACCTACTTTTTTCATGGAAAATCTGATTATTTTCTCAATATTTTTATATTATATTTATATACTGCGCTGAAACCCGCATTTCCTAAACTACTATGAAAGTTTTTGATCTTTAACCAACTTTTTCCTGTGATTTTTACTAGTTTCTTCTTTTCATATAACTTTTTCTGCTCTTTTACCTACTTTTTTCATTCAAAGTCTGATTATTTTCTCAATATTTTTATATTATACTGCTATTTTTATGTATATACTGCGCTGAAACCCGCATTTCCTAAACTACTATGAAAGTTTTTGATCTTTAACCAACTTTTTCCTGTGATTTTTACTAGTTTCTTCTTTTCATATAACTTTTTCTGCTCTTTTACCTACTTTTTTCATGGAAAATCTGATTATTTTCTCAATATTTTTATATTACATATATATACTGCGCTGAAACCCGCATTTCCTAAACTACTATGAAAGTTTTTGATCTTTAACCAACTTTTTCCTGTCATTTTTACTAGTTTCTTCTTGTCATATAACTTTTTCTGCTCTTTTGCCTACTTTTTTCATGGAAAATCTGATTATTTTCTCAATATTTTTATATTACATATATATATACTGCGCTGAAACCCGCATTTCCTAAACTACTAAGAAAGTTTTTGATCTTTAACCAACTTTTTCTTGTCATTTTTACTAGTTTCTTCTTTTCATATAACTTTTTCTGCTCTTTTACCTACTTTTTTCATGGAAAATCTGATTATATTCTCAATATTTTAATATTATACTGCTATTTTTGTGTATATACTGCGCTGAAACCCGCATTTCCTAAACTACTATGAAAGTTTTTGATCTTAAACCAACTTTTTCCTGTGATTTTTACTAGTTTCTTCTTTTCATATAACCTTTTCTGCTCTTTTACCTACTTTTTTCATGGAAAATCTGATTATTTTCTCAATATTTTTATATTACATATATATATACTGCGCTGAAACCCGCATTTCCTAAACTACTATGAAAGTTTTTTATCTTTAACCAACTTTTTTCTGTGATTTTTACTAGTTTCTTCTTTTCATATAACTTTTCTGCTCTTTTACCTACTTTTTTCATGGAAAATCTGATTATTTTCTCAATATTTTTATATTATACTGCTATTTTTATATATATACTGCGCTGAAACCCGCATTTCCTGAACTACTATGAAAGTTTTTGATTTTTAGCCAACTTTTTCCTGTGATTTTTACTAGTTTCTTCTTTTCATATAACTTTTTTTGCTCTTTTACCTACTTTTTTCATGGAAAATCTGATTATTTTCTCAATATTTTTATATTACATATATATATATACTGCGCTGAAACCCGCATTTCCTAAACTACTATGAAAGTTTTTGATCTTTAACCAACTTTTTCCTGTCATTTTTACTAGTTTCTTCTTTTCATATAACTTTTTCTGCTCTTTTACCTACTTTTTTCATGGAAAATCTGATTATTTTCTCAATATTTTTATATTACATATATATACTGCGCTGAAACCCGCATTTCCTAAACTACTATGAAAGTTTTTGATCTTTAACCAACTTTTTCCTGTGATTTTTACTAGTTTCTTCTTTTCATATAACTTTTTCTGCTCTTTTACCTACTTTTTTCATGGAAAATCTGATTATTTTCTCAATATTTTTATATTATACTGCTATTTTTATGTATATACTGCGCTGAAACCCGCATTTCCTAAACTATTATGAAAGTTTTTGATCTTTAACCAACTTTTTCCTGTGATTTTTACTAGTTCCTTCTTTTCATATAACTTTTTCTGCTCTTTTACCTACTTTTTTCATGGAAAGTCTGATTATTTTCTCAATATTTTTATATTACATATATATATACTGCGCTGAAACCCGCATTTCCTAAACTACTATGAAAGTTTTTGATCTTTAACCAACTTTTTCCTGTCATTTTTACTAGTTTCTTCTTTTCATATAACTTTTTCTGCTCTTTTACCTATTTTTTTCATGGAAAATCTGATTATTTTCTCAATATTTTAATATTATACTGCAATTTTTGTGTATATACTGCGCTGAAACCCGCATTTCCTAAACTACTATGAAAGTTTTTGATCTTTAACCAACTTTTTTTTTTGTGATTTTTACTAGTTTCTTCTTTTCATATAACTTTTTCTGCTCTTTTACCTACTTTTTTCATGGAAAATCTGATTATTTTCTCAATATTTTTATATTACATACATATATACTGCGCTGAAACCCGCATTTCCTAAACTACTATGAAAGTTTTTGATCTTTAACCAACTTTTTCCTGTCATTTTTACTAGTTTCTTCTTTTCATATAACTTTTTCTGCTCTTTTACCTACTTTTTTCATGGAAAATCGGATTATTTTCTCAATATTTTTATATTATACTGCTATTTTTATATATATACTGCCCTGAAACCCGCATTTCCTGAACTACTATGAAAGTTTTTAGTCTTTAGCCAACTTTTTCCTGTGATTTTTACTAGTTTCTTCTTTTCATATAACTTTTTCTGCTCTTTTACCTACTTTTTTCATGGAAAATCTGATTATTTTCTCAATATTTTTATATTATACTGCTATTTTTATGTATATACTGCGCTGAAACCCGCATTTCCTAAACTACTATGAAAAATTTTGATCTTTAACCAACTTTTTCCTGTCATTTTTACTAGTTTCTTCTTTTCATATAACTTTTTCTGCTCTTTTACCTACTTTTTTCATGGAAAATCTGATTATATTCTCAATATTTTAATATTATACTGCTATTTTTGTGTATATACTGCGCTGAAACCCGCATTTCCTAAACTACTATGAAAGTTTTTGATCTTTAACCAACTTTTTCCTGTGATTTTTACTAGTTTCTTCTTTTCATATAACCTTTTCTGCTCTTTTACCTACTTTTTTCATGGAAAATCTGATTATTTTCTCAATATTTTTATATTACATATATATATACTGCGCTGAAACCCGCATTTCCTAAACTACTATGAAAGTTTTTTATCTTTAACCAACTTTTTTCTGTGATTTTTACTAGTTTCTTCTTTTCATATAACTTTTCTGCTCTTTTACCTACTTTTTTCATTGAAAAATCTGATTATTTTCTCAATATTTTAATATTATACTGCAATTTTTGTGTATATACTGCGCTGAAACCCGCATTTCCTAAACTACTATGAAAGTTTTTGATCTTTAACCAACTTTTTTTTTGTGATTTTTACTAGTTTCTTCTTTTCATATAACTTTTTCTGCTCTTTTACCTACTTTTTTCATGGAAAATCTGATTATTTTCTCAATATTTTTATATTACATACATATATACTGCGCTGAAACCCGCATTTCCTAAACTACTATGAAAGTTTTTGATCTTTAACCAACTTTTTCCTGTCATTTTTACTAGTTTCTTCTTTTCATATAACTTTTTCTGCTCTTTTACCTACTTTTTTCATGGAAAATCGGATTATTTTCTCAATATTTTTATATTATACTGCTATTTTTATATATATACTGCCCTGAAACCCGCATTTCCTGAACTACTATGAAAGTTTTTTAGTCTTTAGCCAACTTTTTCCTGTGATTTTTACTAGTTTCTTCTTTTCATATAACTTTTTCTGCTCTTTTACCTACTTTTTTCATGGAAAATCTGATTATTTTCTCAATATTTTTATATTATACTGCTATTTTTATGTATATACTGCGCTGAAACCCGCATTTCCTAAACTACTATGAAAAATTTTGATCTTTAACCAACTTTTTCCTGTCATTTTTACTAGTTTCTTCTTTTCATATAACTTTTTCTGCTCTTTTACCTACTTTTTTCATGGAAAATCTGATTATATTCTCAATATTTTAATATTATACTGCTATTTTTGTGTATATACTGCGCTGAAACCCGCATTTCCTAAACTACTATGAAAGTTTTTGATCTTTAACCAACTTTTTCCTGTGATTTTTACTAGTTTCTTCTTTTCATATAACCTTTTCTGCTCTTTTACCTACTTTTTTCATGGAAAATCTGATTATTTTCTCAATATTTTTATATTACATATATATATACTGCGCTGAAACCCGCATTTCCTAAACTACTATGAAAGTTTTTTATCTTTAACCAACTTTTTTCTGTGATTTTTACTAGTTTCTTCTTTTCATATAACTTTTCTGCTCTTTTACCTACTTTTTTCATGGAAAATCTGATTATTTTCTCAATATTTTTATATTATACTGCTATTTTTATATATATACTGCGCTGAAACCCGCATTTCCTGAACTACTATGAAAGTTTTTGATCTTTAGCCAACTTTTTCCTGTGCTTTTTACTAGTTTCTTCTTATCATATAACTTTTTCTGCTCTTTTACCTACTTTTTTCATGGAAAATCTGATTATTTTCTCAATATTTTTATATTACATATATATATATACTGCGCTGAAACCCGCATTTCCTAAACTACTATGAAAGTTTTTGATCTTTAACCAACTTTTTCCTGTCATTTTTACTAGTTTCTTCTTTTCATATAACTTTTTCTGCTCTTTTACCTACTTTTTTCATGGAAAATCTGATTATTTTCTCAATATTTTTATATTACATATATATACTGCGCTGAAACCCGCATTTCCTTAACTACTATGAAAGTTTTTGATCTTTAACCAACTTTTTCCTGTGATTTTTACTAGTTTCTTCTTTTCATATAACTTTTTCTGCTCTTTTACCTACTTTTTTCATGGAAAATCTGGTTATTTTCTCAATATTTTTATATTATGCTGCTATTTTTATGTATATACTGCGCTGAAACCCGCATTTCCTAAACTACTATGAAAGTTTTTGATCTTTAACCAACTTTTTCCTGTGATTTTTACTAGTTTCTTCTTTTCATATAACTTTTTCTGCTCTTTTACCTACTTTTTTCATTCAAAGTCTGATTATTTTCTCAATATTTTTATATTACATATATATATACTGCGCTGAAACCCGCATTTCCTAAACTACTATGAAAGTTTTTGATCTTTAACCAACTTTTTCCTGTCATTTTTACTAGTTTCTTCTTTTCATATAACTTTTTCTGCTCTTTTACCTACTTTTTTCATGGAAAATCTGATTATTTTCTCAATATTTTAATATTATACTGCAATTTTTGTGTATATACTGCGCTGAAACCCGCATTTAATAAACTACTATGAAAGTTTTTGATCTTTAACCAACTTTTTTTTTGTGATTTTTACTAGTTTCTTCTTTTCATATAACTTTTTCTGCTCTTTTACCTAATTTTTTCATGGAAAATCTGATTATTTTCTCAATATTTTTATATTACATATATATATATACTGCGCTGAAACCCGCATTTCCTAAACTACTATGAAAGTTTTTGATCTGTAACCAACTTTTTCCTGTGATTTTTACTAGTTTCTTCTTTACATATAACTTTTTCTGCTCTTTTACCTACTTTTTTCATGGAAAATCTGATTATTTTCTCAATATTTTTATATTATACTGCTATTTTTATATATATACTGCGCTGAAACCCGCATTTCCTGAACTACTATGAAAGTTTTTGATCTTTAGCCAACTTTTTCCTGTGATTTTTACTAGTTTCTTCTTTTCATATAACTTTTTCTGCTCTTTTACCTACTTTTTTCATGGAAAATCTGATTATTTTCTCAATATTTTTATATTATATTTATATACTGCGCTGAAACCCGCATTTCCTAAACTACTATGAAAGTTTTTGATCTTTAACCAACTTTTTCCTGTGATTTTTACTAGTTTCTTCTTTTCATATAACTTTTTCTGCTCTTTTACCTACTTTTTTCATTCAAAGTCTGATTATTTTCTCAATATTTTTATATTATACTGCCATTTTTATGTATATACTGCGCTGAAATCCGCATTTCCTAAACTACTATGAAAGTTTTTGATCTTTAACCAACTTTTTCCTGTGATTTTTACTAGTTTCTTCTCTTCATATAACTTTTTCTGCTCTTTTACCTACTTTTTTCATGGAAAATCTGATTATTTTCTCAATATTTTTATATTACATATATATATACTGCGCTGAAAGCCGCATTTCCTAAACTACTATGAAAGTTTTTGATCTTTAACCAACTTTTTCCTGTCATTTTTACTAGTTTCTTCTTTTCATATAACTTTTTCTGCTCTTTTACCTACTTTTTTCATGGAAAATCTGATTATTTTCTCAATATTTTTATATTACATATATATATACTGCGCTGAAACCCGCATTTCCTAAACTACTATGAAAGTTTTTGATATTTAACCAACTTTTTCCTGTCATTTTTACTAGTTTCTTCTTTTCATATAACTTTTTCTGCTCTTTTACCTACTTTTTTCATTCAAAGTCTGATTATTTTCTCAATATTTTTATATTACATATATATATACTGCGCTGAAACCCGCATTTCCTAAGCTACTATGAAAGTTTTTGATCTTCAACCAACTTTTTCCTGTCATTTTTACTAGTTTCTTCTTTTCATATAACTTTTTCTGCTCTTTTACCTACTTTTTTCATGGAAAATCTGATTATTTTCTCAATATTTTAATATTATACTGCTATTTTTGTGTATATACTGCGCTGAAACCCGCATTTCCTAAACTACTATGAAAGTTTTTGATCTTTAACCAACTTTTTCCTGTGATTTTTACTAGTTTCTTCTTTTCATATAACTTTTTCTGCAATTTTACCTACTTTTTTCATGGAAAATCTGATTATTTTCTCAGTATTTTTATATTATATTTATATACTGCGCTGAAACCCGCATTTCCTAAACTACTACGAAAGTTTTTGATCTTTAACCAATTTTTTCCTTTGATTTTTACTAGTTTCTTCTTTTCATATAACTTTTTCTGCTCTTTTACCTACTTTTTTCATTCAAAGTCTGATTATTTTCTCCATATTTTTATATTACATATATATATACTGCGCTGAAACCCGCATTTCCTAAACTACTATGAAAGTTTTTGATCTTTAACCAACTTTTTCCTGTCATTTTTACTAGTTTCTTCTTTTCATATAACTTTTTCTGCTCTTTTACCTACTTTTTTCATGGAAAATCTGATTATTTTCTCAATATATTAATATTATACTGCAATTTTTGTGTATATACTGCGCTGAAACCCGCATTTCCTGAACTACTATGAAAGTTTTTGATCTTTAACCAACTTTTTTTTGTGATTTTTACTAGTTTCTTCTTTTCATATAACTTTTTCTGGTCTGTTACTTACTTTTTTCATGGAAAATCTGATTATTTTCTCAATCTTTTTATATTACATATATATATACTGCGCTGAAACCCGCATTTCCTAAACTACTATGAAAGTTTTTGATCTTTAACCAACTTTTTCCTGTGATTTTTACTAGTTTCTTCTTTACATATAACTTTTTCTGCTCTTTTACCTACTTTTTTCATGGAAAATCTGATTATTTTCTCAATATTTTTATATTATACTGCTATTTTTATATATATATTGCGCTGAAACCCGCATTTCCTGAACTATTATGAAAGTTTTTGATCTTTAACCAACTTTTTCCTGTGATTTTTACTAGTTTCTTCTTTTCATATAACTTTTTCTGCTCTTTTACCTACTTTTTTCATGGAAAATCTGATTATTTTCTCAATATTTTTATATTATACTGCTATTTTTGTGTATATACTGCGCTGAAACCCGCATTTCCTAAACTACTATGAAAGTTTTTGATCTTCAACCAACTTTTTCCTGTCATTTTTACTAGTTTCTTCTTATCATATAACTTTTTCTGCTCTTTTACCTACTTTTTTCATGGAAAATCTGATTATTTTCTCAATATTTTTATATTATATTTATATACTGCGCTGAAACCCGCATTTCCTAAACTACTAGGAAAGTTTTTGATCTTTAACCAACTTTTTCCTGTGATTTTTACTAGTTTCTTCTTTTCATATAACTTTTTCTGCTCTTTTACCTACTTTTTTCATTCAAAGTCTGATTATTTTCTCAATATTTTTATATTATACTGCTATTTTTATGTATATACTGCGCTGAAACCCGCATTTCCTAAACTACTATGAAAGTTTTTGATCTTTAACCAACTTTTTCCTGTGATTTTTACTAGTTTCTTCTTTTCATATAACTTTTTCTGCTCTTTTACCTACTTTTTTCATGGAAAATCTGATTATTTTCTCAATATTTTTATATTACATATATATATACTGCGCTGAAACCCGCATTTCCTAAACTATTATGAAAGTTTTTGATCTTTAACCAATTTTTTCCTGTCATTTTTACTAGTTTCTTCTTTTCATATAACTTTTTCTGCTCTTTTACCTACTTTTTTCATGGAAAATCTGATTATTTTCTCAATATTTTTATATTACATATATATATACTGCGCTGAAACCCGCATTTCCTAAACTACTATGAAAGTTTTTGATCTTTAACCAACTTTTTCCTGTCATTTTTACTAGTTTCTTCTTTTCATATAACTTTTTCTGCTCTTTTACCTACTTTTTTCATTCAAAGTCTGATTATTTTCTCCATATTTTTATATTACATATATATATACTGCGCTGAAACCCGCATTTCCTAAACTACTATGAAAGTTTTTGATCTTCCACCAACTTTTTCCTGTCATTTTTACTAGTTTCTTCTTTTCATATAACTTTTTCTGCTCTTTTACCTACTTTTTTCATGGAAAATCTGATTATTTTCTCAATATTTTAATATTATACCGCTATTTTTGTGTATATACTGCGCTGAAACCCGCATTTCCTAAACTACTATGAAAGTTTTTGATCTTTAACCAACTTTTTCCTGTGATTTTTACTAGTTTCTTCTTTTCATATAACTTTTTCTGCAATTTTACCTACTTTTTTCTTGGAAAATCTGATTATTTTCTCAATATTTTTATATTATATTTATATACTGCGCTGAAACCCGCATTTCCTAAACTACTACGAAAGTTTTTGATGTTTAACCAATTTTTTCCTTTGATTTTTACTAGTTTCTTCTTTTCATATAACTTTTTCTGCTCTTTTACCTACTTTTTTCATTCAAAGTCTGATTATTTTCTCAATATTTTTATATTATACTGCTATTTTTATGTATATACTGCGTTGAAACCCGCATTTCCTAAACTACTATGAAAGTTTTTGATCTTTAGCCAACTTTTTCCTGTGATTTTTACTAGTTTCTTCTTTTCATATAACTTTTTCTGCTCTTTTACCTACTTTTTTCATGGAAAATCTGATTATTTTCTCAATATTTTTATATTATACTGCTATTTTTATGTATATACTGCGCTGAAACCCGCATTTCCTAAACTACTATGAAAGTTTTTGATCTTTAACCAACTTTTTCCTGTGATTTTTACTAGATTCTTCTTTTCATATAACTTTTTCTGCAATTTTACCTACTTTTTTCATGGAAAATCTGATTATTTTCTCAATATTTTTATATTATATTTATATACTGCGCTGAAACCCGCATTTCCTAAACTACTATGAAAGTTTTTGATCTTTAACCAACTTTTTCCTGTAATTTTTACTAGTTTCTTCTTTTCATATAACTTTTTCTGCTCTTTTACCACTATGAAAGTTTTTGATCTTTAGCCAACTTTTTCCTGTGATTTTTACTAGTTTCTTCTTTTCATATAACTTTTTCTGCTCTTTTACCTACTTTTTTCATGGAAAATCTGATTATTTTCTCAATATTTTTATATTATACTGCTATTTTTATGTATATTCTGCGCTGAAACCCGCATTTCCTAAACTACTATGAAAGTTTTTGATCTTTAACCAACATTTTCCTGTGATTCTTACTAGTTTCTTCTTTTCATATAACTTTTTCTGCTCTTTTACCTACTTTTTTCATGGAAAATCTAATTATTTTCTCAATATTTTTATATTACATATATATATACTGCGCTGAAACCCGCATTTCCTAAACTACTACGAAAGTTTTTGATGTTTAACCAATTTTTTCCTTTGATTTTTACTAGTTTCTTCTTTTCATATAACTTTTTCTGCTCTTTTACCTACTTTTTTCATTCAAAGTCTGATTATTTTCTCAATATTTTTATATTATACTGCTATTTTTATGTATATACTGCGCTGAAACCCGCATTTCCTAAACTACTACGAAAGTTTTTGATGTTTAACCAATTTTTTCCTTTGATTTTTACTAGTTTCTTCTTTTCATATAACTTTTTCTGCTCTTTTACCTACTTTTTTCATTCAAAGTCTGATTATTTTCTCAATATTTTTATATTATACTGCTATTTTTATGTATATACTGCGCTGAAGCCCGCATTTCCTAAACTACTACGAAAGTTTTTGATGTTTAACCAACTTTTTCCTGTGATTTTTACTAGTTTCTTCTTTTCATATAACTTTTTCTGCTCTTTTACCTACTTTTTTCATGGAAAATCTAATTATTTTCTCAATATTTTTATATTACATATATATATACTGCGCTGAAACCCGCATTTCCTAAACTACTACGAAAGTTTTTGATGTTTAACCAATTTTTTCCTTTGATTTTTACTAGTTTCTTCTTTTCATATAACTTTTTCTGCTCTTTTACCTACTTTTTTCATTCAAAGTCTGATTATTTTCTCAATATTTTTATATTATACTGCTATTTTTATGTATATACTGCGCTGAAACCCGCATTTCCTAAACTACTACGAAAGTTTTTGATGTTTAACCAATTTTTTCCTTTGATTTTTACTAGTTTCTTCTTTTCATATAACTTTTTCTGCTCTTTTACCTACTTTTTTCATTCAAAGTCTGATTATTTTCTCAATATTTTTATATTATACTGCTATTTTTATGTATATACTGCGCTGAAGCCCGCATTTCCTAAACTACTATGAAAGTTTTTGATCTTTGACCAACTTTTTCCTGTGATTTTTACTAGTTTCTTCTTTTCATATAACTTTTTCTGCTCTTTTACCTACTTTTTTCATGGAAAATCTAATTATTTTCTCAATATTTTTATATTACATATATATATACTGCGCTGAAACCCGCATTTCCTAAACTACTATGAAAGTTTTTGATCTTTAACCAACTTTTTCCTGTCGTTTTTACTAGTTTCTTCTTTTCATATAACTTTTTCTGCTCTTTTACCTACTTTTTTCATGGAAAATCTGATTATTTTCTCAATATTTTTATATTACGTATATATATACTGCGCTGAAACCCGCATTTCCTTAACTACTATGAAAGTTTTTGATCTTTAACCAACTTTTTCCTGTCATTTTTACTAGTTTCTTCTTTTCATATAACTTTTTCTGCTCTTTTACCTACTTTTTTCATGGAAAATCTGATTATTTTCTCAATATTTTTATATTACATATATATATACTGCGCTGAAACCCGCATTTCCTTAACTACTATGAAAGTTTTTGATCTTTAACCAACTTTTTCCTGTAATTTTTACTAGTTTCTTCTTTTCATATAACTTTTTCTGCAATTTTACCTACTTCTTTCATGGAAAATCTGATTATTTTCTCAATATTTTTATATTATATTTATATACTGCGCTGAAACCCGCATTTCCTAAACTACTATGAAAGTTTTTGATCTTTAACCACTTTTTCCTGTGATTTTTACTAGTTTCTTCTTTTCATATAACTTTTTCTGCTCTTTTACCTACTTTTTTCATTCAAAGTCTGATTATTTTCTCAATATTTTTATATTATACTGCTATTTTTATGTATATACTGCGCTGAAACCCGCATTTCCTAAACTACTATGAAAGTTTTTGATCTTTAACCAACTTTTTCCTGTGATTTTTTACTAGTTTCTTCTTTTCATATAACTTTTTCTGCTCTTTTACCTACTTTTTTCATGGAAAATCTGATTATTTTCTCAATATTTTTATATTACATATATATATACTGCGCTGAAACCCGCATTTCCTAAACTATTATGAAAGTTTTTGATCTTTAACCAATTTTTTCCTGTCATTTTTACTAGTTTCTTCTTTTCATATAACTTTTTCTGCTCTTTTACCTACTTTTTTCATGGAAAATCTGATTATTTTCTCAATATTTTTATATTACATATATATATACTGCGCTGAAACCCGCATTTCCTAAACTACTATGAAAGTTTTTGATCTTTAACCAACTTTTTCCTGTCATTTTTACTAGTTTCTTCTTTTCATATAACTTTTTCTGCTCTTTTACCTACTTTTTTCATTCAAAGTCTGATTATTTTCTCCATATTTTTATATTACATATATATATACTGCGCTGAAACCCGCATTTCCTAAACTACTATGAAAGTTTTTGATCTTCCACCAACTTTTTCCTGTCATTTTTACTAGTTTCTTCTTTTCATATAACTTTTTCTGCTCTTTTACCTACTTTTTTCATGGAAAATCTGATTATTTTCTCAATATTTTAATATTATACCGCTATTTTTGTGTATATACTGCGCTGAAACCCGCATTTCCTAAACTACTATGAAAGTTTTTGATCTTTAACCAACTTTTTCCTGTGATTTTTACTAGTTTCTTCTTTTCATATAACTTTTTCTGCAATTTTACCTACTTTTTTCTTGGAAAATCGGATTATTTTCTCAATATTTTTATATTATCCCGCATAAACCCGCATTTCCTAAACAACTATGAAAGTTTTTGATCTTTAACCAACTTTTTCCTGTGATTTTTACTAGTTTCTTCTTTTCATATAACTTTTTCTGCAATTTTACCTACTTTTTTCATGGAAAATCTGATTATTTTCTCAATATTTTTATATTATATTTATATACTGCGCTGAAACCCGCATTTCCTAAACTACTATGAAAGTTTTTGATCTTTAACCAACTTTTTCCTGTGATTTTTACTAGTTTCTTCTTTTTATATAACTTTTTCTGCTCTTTTACCTACATTTTTCATTCAAAGTCTGATTATTTTCTCAATATTTTTATGTTATACTGCTATTTTTATGTATATACTGCGCTGAAACCCGCATTTCCTAAGCTACTATGAAAGTTTTTGATCTTTAACCAACTTTTTCCTGTGATTTTTACTAGTTTCTTCTTTTCATATAACTTTTTCTGCTCTTTTACCTACTTTTTTCATGGAAAATCTGATTATTTTCTCAATATTTTTATATTACATATATATATACTGCGCTGAAACCCGCATTTCCTAAACTACTATGAAAGTTTTTGATCTTTAACCAACTTTTTCCTGTCATTTTTACTAGTTTCTTCTTTTCATATAACTTTTTCTGCTCTTTTACCTACTTTTTTCATGGAAAATCTGATTATTTTCTCAATATTTTTATATTATACTGCTATTTTTATGTATATACTGCGCTGAAACCCGCATTTCCTAAACTACTATGAAAGTTTTTGATCTTTAACCAACTTTTTCCTGTGATTTTTACTAGTTTCTTCTTTTCATATAACTTTTTCTGCAATTTTACCTACTTTTTTCATGGAAAATCTGATTATTTTCTCAATATTTTTATATTATATTTATATACTGCGCTGAAACCCGCATTTCCTAAACTACTATGAAAGTTTTTGATCTTTAACCAACTTTTTCCTGTGATTTTTACTAGTTTCTTCTTTTCATATAACTTTTTCTGCTCTTTTACCTACTTTTTTCATGGAAGATCTGATTATTTTCTCAATATTTTTATATTATACTGCAATTTTTATATATATACTGCGCTGAAACCCGCATTTCCTGAACTACTATGAAAGTTTTTGATCTTTAGCCAACTTGTTCCTGTGATTTTTACTAGTTTCTTTTTTTCATATAACTTTTTCTGCTCTTTTACCTACTTTTTTCATGGAAATTCTGATTATTTTCTCAATATTTTTATATTATACTGCTATTTTTATGTATATTCTGCGCTGAAACCCGCATTTCCTAAACTACTATGAAAGTTTTTGATCTTTAACCAACTTTTTCCTGTGATTTTTACTAGTTTCTTCTTTTCATATAACTTTTTCTGCAATTTTACCTACTTTTTTCAAGGAAAATCTGATTATTTTCTCAATATTTTTATATTATATTTATATACTGCGCTGAAACCCGCATTTCCTAAACTACTATGAAAGTTTTTGATCTTTAACCAACTTTTTCCTGTGATTTTTACTAGTTTCTTCTTTTCATATAACTTTTTCTGCTCTTTTACCTACTTTTTTCATTCAAAGTCTGATTATTTTCTCAATATTTTTATATTATACTGCTATTTTTATGTATATACTGCGCTGAAACCCGCATTTCCTAAGCTACTATGAAAGTTTTTGATCTTTAACCAACTTTTTCCTGTGATTTTTACTAGTTTCTTTTTTTCATATAACTTTTTCTGCTCTTTTACCTACTTTTTTCATGGAAAATCTAATTATTTTCTCAATATTTTTATATTACATAATATATACTGCGCTGAAACCCGCATTTCCTAAACTACTATGAAAGTTTTTGATCTTTAACCAACTTTTTCCTGTCATTTTTACTAGTTTCTTCTTTTCATATAACTTTTTCTGCTCTTTTACCTACTTTTTTCATGGAAAATCTGATTATTTTCTCTATATTTTTATATTACATATATATATACTGCACTGAAACCCGCAATTCCTTAACTACTATGAAAGTTTTTGATCTTTAACCAACTTTTTCCTGTGATTTTTACTAGTTTCTTCTTTTCATATAACTTTTTCTGCTCTTTTACCTACTTTTTTCATGGAAAATCTGATTATTTTCTCAATATTTTATTATTATACTGCTATTTTTGTGTATATACTGCGCTGAAACCCGCATTTCCTAAACTACTATGAAAGTTTTTGATCTTTAACCAACTTTTTCCTGTGATTTTTACTAGTTTCTTCTTTTCATATAACTTTTTCTGCAATTTTACCTACTTTTTTCATGGAAAATCTGATTATTTTCTCAATATTTTTATATTATATTTATATACTGCGCTGAAACCCGCATTTCCTAAACTACTATGAAAGTTTTTGATCTTTAACCAACTTTTTCCTGTGATTTTTACTAGTTTCTTCTTTTCATATAACTTTTTCTGCTCTTTTACCTACTTTTTTCATTCAAAGTCTGATTATTTTCTCAATATTTTTGTATTATACTGCTATTTTTATGTATATACTGCGCTGAAACCCGCATTTCCTAAACTACTATGAAAGTTTTTGATCTTTAACCAAGTTTTTCCTGTGATTTTTACTAGTTTCTTCTTTTCATATAACTTTTTTCTGCTCTTTTACCTACTTTTTTCATGGAAAATCTGATTATTTTCTCAATATTTTTATATTACATATATATATACTTCGCTGAAACCCGCAATTCCTAAACTACTAAGAAAGTTTTTGATCTTTAACCAACTTTTTCCTGTCATTTTTACTAGTTTCTTCTTTTCATATAACTTTTTCTGCTCTTTTACCTAATTTTTTCATGGAAAATCTGATTATTTTCTCAATATTTTTATATTACATATATATATATACTGCGCTGAAACCCGCATTTCCTAAACTACTATGAAAGTTTTTGATCTTTAACCAACTTTTTCCTGTCATTTTTACTAGTTTCTTCTTTTCATATAACTTTTTTTGCTCTTTTACCTACTTTTTTCATGGAAAATCTGATTATTTTCTCAATATTTTTATATTACATATATATATACTGCGCTGAAACCCGCATTTCCTTAACTACTATGAAAGTTTTTGATCTTTAACCGACTTTTTCCTGTGATTTTTACTAGTTTCTTCTTTTCATATACATTTTCTGCTCTTTTACCTACTTTTTTCATTCAAAGTCTGATTATTTTTTCAATATTTTTATATTACATATATATATACTGCGCTGAAACCCGCATTTCCTAAACTACTATGAAAGTTTTTGATCTTAAACCAACTTTTTCCTGTCATTTTTACTAGTTTCTTCTTTTCATATAACTTTTTCTGCTCTTTTACCTACTTTTTTCATGGAAAATCTGATTATTTTCTCAATAATTTTATATTACATATATATATACTGCGCTGAAACCCGCATTTCCTAAACTACTATGAAAGTTTTTGATCTTTAACCAACTTTTTCCTGTGATTTTTACTAGTTTCTTCTTTTCATATAACTTTTTCTGCTCTTTTACCTACTTTTTTCATGAAAAATCTGATAATTTTCTCAATATTTTTATATTTTCATTTCATTTGCATTTCCTTAACTACTATGAAAGTTTTTGATCTTTAACCAACTTTTTCCTGTGATTTTTACTAGTTTCTTCTTTTCATATAACTTTTTCTGCTCTTTTACCTACTTTTTTCATTGAAAATCTGATTAATTTCTCAATATTTTTATATTATACTGCTATTTTTATGTATATACTGCGCTGAAACCCGCATTTCCTAAACTACTATGAAAGTTTTTGATCTTTAACCAACTTTTTCCTGTGATTTTTACTAGTTTCTTCTTTTCATATAACTTTTTCTGCTCTTTTACCTACTTTTTTCATGGAAAATCTGATTAATTTCTCAATATTTTTATATTATACTGCTATTTTTGTATATATACTGCGCTGAAACCCGCATTTCCCAAACTACTATGAAAGTTTTTGATCTTTAACCAGCTTTTTCCTGTGATTTTTACTAGTTTCTTCTTTTCATATAACTTTTTCTGCTCTTTTACCTACTTTTTTCATGGAAAATCTATTATTTTCTTAATATTTTAATATTATACTGCTATTTTTGTGTATATACTGCGCTGAAACCCGCATTTCCTAAACTACTATGAAAGTTTTTGATCTTTCACCAACTTTTTCCTGAGATTTTTACTAGTTTCTTCTTTTCATATAACTTTTTCTGCTCTTTTACCTACTTTTTTCATGGAAAATCTGATTATTTTCTCAATATTTTAATATTATACTGCTATTTTTGTGTATATACTGCGCTGAAACCCGCATTTCCTAAACTACTATAAAAGTTTTTGATCTTTCACCAACTTTTTCCTGAGATTTTTACTAGTTTCTTCTTTTCATATAACTTTTTCTGCTCTTTTACCTACTTTTTTCATGGAAAATCTGATTATTTTCTCAATATTTTTATATTACATATATATATACTGCGCTGAAACCCGCATTTCCTAAACTACTATGAACGTTTTTGATCTTTAACCAACTTTTTCCTGTGATTTTTACTAGTTTCTTCTTTTCATATAACTTTTTCTGCTCTTTTACCTACTTTTTTCATGGAAAATCTGATTATTTTCTAAATATTTTTATATTACATATATATATACTGCGCTGAAACCCGCAATTCCTAAACTACTAAGAAAGTTTTTGATCTTTAACCAACTTTTTCCTGTCATTTTTACTAGTTTCTTCTTTTCATATAACTTTTTCTGCTCTTTTACCTAATTTTTTCATGGAAAATCTGATTATTTTCTCAATATTTTTATATTACATATATATATATACTGCGCTGAAACCCGCATTTCCTAAACTACTATGAAAGTTTTTGATCTTTAACCAACTTTTTCCTGTCATTTTTACTAGTTTCTTCTTTTCATATAACTTTTTCTGCTCTTTTACCTACTTTTTTCATGGAAAATCTGATTATTTTCTCAATATTTTTATATTACATATATATATACTGCGCTGAAACCCGCATTTCCTTAACTACTATGAAAGTTTTTGATCTTTAACCGACTTTTTCCTGTGATTTTTACTAGTTTCTTCTTTTCATATAACATTTTCTGCTCTTTTACCTACTCTTTTCATTCAAAGTCTGATTATTTTTTCAATATTTTTATATTACATATATATATACTGCGCTGAAACCCGCATTTCCTAAACTACTATGAAAGTTTTTGATCTTTAACCAACTTTTTCCTGTCATTTTTATTAGTTTCTTCTTTTCATATAACTTTTTCTGCTCTTTTACCTACTTTTTTCATGGAAAATCTGATTATTTTCTCAATAATTTTATATTACATATATATATACTGCGCTGAAACCCGCATTTCCTAAACTACTATGAAAGTTTTTGATCTTTAACCAACTTTTTCCTGTGATTTTTACTAGTTTCTTCTTTTCATATAACTTTTTCTGCTCTTTTACCTACTTTTTTCATGAAAAATCTGATAATTTTCTCAATATTTTTATATTTTCATTTCATTTGCATTTCCTTAACTACTATGAAAGTTTTTGATCTTTAACCAACTTTTTCCTGTGATTTTTACTAGTTTCTTTTTTTCATATAACTTTTTCTGCTCTTTTACCTACTTTTTTCATGGAAAATCTGATTATTTTCTCAATATTTTTATATTATACTGCTATTTTTATGTATATACTGCGCTGAAACCCGCATTTCCTAAACTACTATGAAAGTTCTTGATCTTTAACCAACTTTTTCCTGTGATTTTTACTAGTTTCTTCTTTTCATATAACTTTTTCTGCTCTTTTACCTACATTTTTCATGGAAAATCTGATTATTTTCTCAATATTTTTATGTTGTACTGCTATTTTTATATATATAGTGCGCTGAAACCCGCATTTCCTGAACTACTATGAAAGTTTTTGATCTTTTACCAACTATTTCCTGTGATTTTTACTAGTTTCATCTTTTCATATAACTTTTTCTGCTCTTTTACCTACTTTTTTCATGGAAAATCTGATTATTTTCTCAATATTTTTATATTACATATACATATACTGCGCTGAAACCCGCATTTCCTAAACTACTATAAAAGTTTTTGATCTTTAACCAACTTTTTCCTGTGATTTTTTACTAGTTTCTTCTTTTCATATAACTTTTTCTGCTCTTTTACCTACTTTTTTCATGGAAAATCTGATAATTTTCTAAATATTTTTATATTATATTTATATACTGCGCTGAAACCCGCATTTCCTTAACTACTATGAAAGTTTTTGATCTTTAACCAACTTTTTCCTGTGATTTTTACTAGTTTCTTCTTTTCATATAACTTTTTCTGCTCTTTTACCTACTTTTTTCATGAAAAATCTGATTATTTTCTGCAATATTTTTATATTATACTGCTATTTTTATGTATATACTGCGCTGAAACCCGCATTTCCTAAACTACTATGAAAGTTTTTGATCTTTAACCAACTTTTTCCTGTGATTTTTACTAGTTTCTTCTTTTCATATAACTTTTTCTGCTCTTTTACCTACTTTTTCCATGGAAAATCTGATTAATTTCTCAATATTTTTATATTATACTGCTATTTTTATGTATATACTGCGCTGAAACCCGCATTTCCCAATCTACTATGAAAGTTTTTGATCTTTAACCAGCTTTTTCCTGTGATTTTTACTAGTTTCTTCTTTTCATATAACTTTTTCTGCTCTTTTACCTACTTTTTTCATGGAAAATCTGATTATTTTCTTAATATTTTAATATTATACTGCTATTTTTGTGTATATACTGCGCTGAAACCCGCATTTCCTAAACTACTATGAAAGTTTTTTGATCTTTCACCAACTTTTTCCTGAGATTTTTACTAGTTTCTTCTTTTCATATAACTTTTTCTGCTCTTTTACCTACTTTTTTCATGGAAAATCTGATTATTTTCTCAATATTTTAATATTATACTGCTATTTTTGTTTATATACTGCGCTGAAACCCGCATTTCCTAAGCTACTATGAAAGTTTTTGATCTTTAACCAACTTTTTCCTGTGATTTTTACTAGTTTCTTCTTTTCATATAACTTTTTCTGCTCTTTTACCTACTTTTTTTCATGGAAAATCTGATTATTTTCTCTAAACTACTATGAAAGTTTTTGATCTTTAACCAACTTTTTCCTGCGATTTTTACTAGTTTCTTCTTTTCATATAACTTTTTCTGCTCTTTACCTACTTTTTTCATGTAAAATCTGATAATTTTCTCAATATTTTTATATTTTCATTTCATTTGCATTTCCTTAACTACTATGAAAGTTTTTGATCTTTAACCAACTTTTTCCTGTGATTTTTACTAGTTTCTTCTTTTCATATAACTTTTTCTGCTCTTTTACCTACTTTTTTCATGGAAAATCTGATTATTTTCTCAATATTTTTATATTATACTGCTATTTGTATGTATATACTGCGCTGAAACCCGCATTTCCTAAACTACTATGAAAGTTCTTGATCTTTAACCAACTTTTTACTGTGATTTTTGCTAGTTTCTTCTTTTCATATAACTTTTTCTGCTCTTTTACCTACATTTTTTCATGGAAAATCTGATAATTTTCTCAATATTTTTATATTTTCATTTCATTTGCATTTCCTTAACTACTATGAAAGTTTTTGATCTTTAACCAACTTTTTCCTGTCATTTTTACTAGTTTCTTCTTTTCATATAACTTTTTCTGCTCTTTTACCTACTTTTTTCATGGAAAATCTGATTATTTTCTCAATAATTTTATATTACATATATATATACTGCGCTGAAACCCGCATTTCCTGAACTACTATGAAAGTTTTTGATCTTTTACCAACTATTTCCTGTGATTTTTACTAGTTTCATCTTTTCATATAACTTTTTCTGCTCTTTTACCTACTTTTTTCATGGAAAATCTGATTATTTTCTCAATATTTTTATATTACATATATATATACTGCGCTGAAACCCGCATTTCCTAAACTACTATAAAAGTTTTTGATCTTTAACCAACTTTTTCCTGTGATTTTTACTAGTTCTTCTTTTCATATAACTTTTTCTGCTCTTTTACCTACTTTTTTCATGGAAAATCTGATAATTTTCTCAATATTTTTATATTATATTTATATACTGCGCTGAAACCCGCATTTCCTTAACTACTATGAAAGTTTTTGATCTTTAACCAACTTTTTCCTGTGATTTTTACTAGTTTTTTCTTTTCATATAACTTTTTCTGCTCTTTTACCTACCTTTTTCATGGAAAATCTTATTATTTTCTCAATATTTTTATATTATACTGCTATTTTTATGTATATACTGCGCTGAAACCCGCATTTCCTAAACTACTATGAAAGTTTTTGATCTTTAACCAACTTTTTTCCTGTGATTTTTACTAGTTTCTTCTTTTCATATAACTTTTTCTGCTCTTTTACCTACTTTTTTCATGGAAAATCTGATTAATTTCTCAATATTTTTATATTATACTGCTATTTTTGTATATATACTGCGCTGAAACCCGCATTTCCCAAGCTACTATGAAAGTTTTTGATCTTTAACCAGCTTTTTCCTGTGATTTTTACTAGTTTCTTCTTTTCATATAACTTTTTCTGCTCTTTTACCTACTTTTTTCATGGAAAATCTGATTATTTTCTCAATAATTTTATATTACATATATATATACTGCGCTGAAACCCGCATTTCCTAAACTACTATGAAAGTTTTTGATCTTTAACCAACTTTTTCCTGTGATTTTTACTAGTTTCTTCTTTTCATATAACTTTTTCTGCTCTTTTACCTACTTTTTTCATGAAAAATCTGATAATTTTCTCAATATTTTTATATTTTCATTTCATTTGCATTTCCTTAACTACTATGAAAGTTTTTGATCTTTAACCAACTTTTTCCTGTGATTTTTACTAGTTTCTTCTTTTCATATAACTTTTTCTGCTCTTTTACCTACTTTTTTCATGGAAAATCTGATTATTTTCTCAATATTTTTATATTATACTGCTATTTTTATGTATATACTGCGCTGAAACCCGCATTTCCTAAACTACTATGAAAGTTCTTGATCTTTAACCAACTTTTTCCTGTGATTTTTACTAGTTTCTTCTTTTCATATAACTTTTTCTGCTCTTTTACCTACATTTTTCATGGAAAATCTGATTATTTTCTCAATATTTTTATGTTATACTGCTATTTTTATATATTAGTGCGCTGAAACCGGCATTTCCTGAACTACTATGAAAGTTTTTGATCTTTTACCAACTATTTCCTGTGATTTTTACTAGTTTCATCTTTTCATATAACTTTTTCTGCTCTTTTACCTACTTTTTTCATGAAAAATCTGATTATTTTCTCAATATTTTTATATTACATATATATATACTGCGCTGAAACCCGCATTTCCTAAACTACTATAAAAGTTTTTGATCTTTAACCAACTTTTTCCTGTCATTTTTACTAGTTTCTTCTTTTCATATAACTTTTTCTGCTTTTTTACCTACTTTTTTCATGGAAAATCTGATAATTTTCTCAATATTTTTATATTATATTTATATACTGCGCTGAAACCCGCATTTCCTTAACTACTATGAAAGTTTTTGATCTTTAACCAACTTTTTCCTGTGATTTTTACTAGTTTCTTCTATTCATATAACTTTTTCTGCTCTTTTACCTACTTTTTTCATTTACTAGTTTCATCTTTTCATATAACTTTTTCTGCTCTTTTACCTACTTTTTTCATGGAAAATCTGATTATTTTCTCAATATTTTTATATTACATATATATATACTGCGCTGAAACCCGCATTTCCTAAACTACAATAAAAGTTTTTGATCTTTAACCAACTTTTTCCTGTGATTTTTACTAGTTTCTTCTTTTCATATAACTTTTTCTGCTCTTTTACCTACTTTTTTCATGGAAAATCTGATAATTTTCTCAATATTTTTATATTATATTTATATACTGCGCTGGAAACCCGCATTCCTTAACTACTATGAAAGTTTTTGATCTTTATCCAACTTTTTCCTGTGATTTTTACTAGTTTCTTCTTTTCATATAACTTTTTCTGCTCTTTTACCTACTTTTTTCATGGAAAATCTGATTATTTTCTCAATATTTTTTCTGCTCTTTTACCTACTTTTTTCATGGAAAATCTGATTATCTGATTATTTTCTCAATATTTTTATATTATACTGCTATTTTTATGTATATACTGCGCTGAAACCCGCATTTCCTAAACTACTATGAAAGTTTTTGATCTTTAACCAACTTTTTCCTGTGATTTTTACTAGTTCTTCTTTTCATATAACTTTTTTCTGCATCTTTTACCTACTTTTTTTCATGGAAAATCTGATTATTTTCTCAATATATTTATATTATACTGCTATTTTTGTATATATACTGCGCTGAAACCCGCATTTCCTAAACTACTATGAAAGTTTTTGATCTTTAACCAACTTTTTCCTGTCATTTTTACTAGTTTCTTCTTTTCATATAACTTTTTCTGCTCTTTTACCTACTTTTTTCATGGAAAATCTGATTATTTTTTCAATATTTTTATATTACATATATAAACTACTATGAAAGTTTTTGATCTTTAACCAACTTTTTCCTGTGATTTTTACTAGTTTCTTCTTTTCATATAACTTTTTCTGCTCTTTTACCTACATTTTTCATGGCAAATCTGAAAATTTTCTCAATATTTTTATATTATATTTATATACTGCGCTGAAACCACATCTTTAACCAACTTTTTCCTGTCATTTTTACTAGTTTCTTCTTTTCATATAACTTTTTCTGCTCTTTTACCTACTTTTTTCATGGAAAATCTGATTATTTTTTCAATATTTTTATATTACATATATAAACTACTATGAAAGTTTTTGATCTTTAACCAACTTTTTCCTGTGATTTTTACTAGCTTCTTCTTTTCATATAACTTTTTCTGCTCTTTTACCTACATTTTTCATGGCAAATCTGAAAATTTTCTCAATATTTTTATATTATATTTATATACTGCGCTGAAACCCACATCTTTAACCAACTTTTTCCTGTCATTTTTACTAGTTTCTTCTTTTCATATAACTTTTTCTGCTCTTTTACCTACTTTTTTCATGGAAAATCTGATTATTTTCTCAATATTTTATATTATACTGCTATTTTTATGTATATACTGCGCTGAAACCCGCATCTCCTAAACTACTATGAAAGTTTTTGATCTTTAACCAACTTTTTCCTGTCCTTTTTACTAGTTTCTTCTTTTCATATAACTTTTTCTGCTCTTTTACCTACTTTTTTCATGGAAAATCTGATTATTTCTCAATATTTTATATTACATATATATATACTGCGCTGAAACCCGCATTTCCTTAACAACTATTAAAGTTTTTGATCTGTAACCAACTTTTTCCTGTGATTTTTACTAGTTTCTTCTTTTCATATAACTTTTTCTGCTTTTTTACCTCCTTTTTTCATGGAAAATCTGATTATTTTCTCAATATTTTTATGTTATACTGCTATTTTTATGTATATACTGCGCTAAAACCCGCATTTCCTAAACTACTATGAAAGTTTTTGATCTTTAACCAACTTTTTCCTGTTATTTTTACTAGTTTCTTCTTTTCATATAACTTTTTCTGCTCTTTTACCTACTTTTTTCATGGAAAATCTGATTATTTTCTCAATATATTTATATTATACTGCTATTTTTATGTATATACTGCGCTGAAACCCGCATTTCCTAAACTACTATGAAAGTTTTTGATCTTTAACCAACTTTTTCCTGTGATTTTTACTAGTTCTTCTTTTCATATAACTTTTTCTGCTCTTTTACCTACTTTTTTCATGGAAAATCTGATTATTTTCTCAAATATATTTATATTATACTGCTATTTTTATGTATATACTGCGCTGAACCCGCATTTCCTAAACTACTATGAAAGTTTTTGATCTTAAACCAACTTTTTCCTGTGATTTTTACTAGTTTCTTCTTTTCATATAACTTTTTTCTGCTCTTTTACCTACTTTTTTCATGGAAAATCTGATAATTTTTTCAATATTTTTATATTACATATATAAACTACTATGAAAGTTTTTGATCTTTAACCAACTTTTTCCTGTGATTTTTACTAGTTTCTTCTTTTCATATAACTTTTTCTGCTCTTTTACCTACATTTTTCATGGCAAATCTGAAAATTTTCTCAATATTTTTATATTATATTTATATACTGCGCTGAAACCCACATCTTTAACAACTTTTTCCTGTCATTTTTACTAGTTTCTTCTTTTCATATAACTTTTTTGCTCTTTTACCTACTTTTTCATGGAAAATCTGATTATTTTTTCAATATTTTTATATTACATATATAAACTACTATGAAAGTTTTTGATCTTTAACCAACTTTTCCTGTGATTTTTACTAGTTTCTTCTTTTCATATAACTTTTTCTGCTCTTTTACCTACATTTTTCATGGCAAATCTGAAATTTTCTCAATATTTTATATTATATTTATATACTGCGCTGAAACCCACATCTTTAACCAACTTTTTCCTGTCATTTTTACTAGTTTCTTCTTTTCATATAACTTTTTCTGCTCTTTTACCTACTTTTTTCATGGAAAATCTGATTATTTTCTCAATATTTTATATATATACTGCTATTTTTTATGTATATACTGCGCTGAAACCCGCATCTCCTAAACTACTATGAAAGTTTTTGATCTTTAACCAACTTTTCCTGTCATTTTTACTAGTTTCTTCTTCTTCATATAACATTTTCTGCTCTTTTACCTACTTTTTCATGGAAAATCTGATTATTTTCTCAATATTTGTTATATTACATATATATATACTGCGCTGAAACCCGCATTTCCTTAACAACTATGAAAGTTTTTGATCTGTAACCAACTTTTTCCTGTGATTTTTACTAGTTTCTTCTTTTGATATAACTTTTTCTGCTTTTTTACCTCCTTTTTTCATGGAAAATCTGATTATTTTCTCAATATTTTTATGTTATACTGCTATTTTTATGTATATACTGCGCTAAAACCCGCATTTCCTAAACTACTATGAAAGTTTTTTGATCTTTAACCAACTTTTTCCTGTTATTTTTACTTAGTTTCTTCTTTTCATATAACTTTTTCTGCTCTTTAACCTACTTTTTTCATGGAAAATCTGATTATTTTCTCAATATTTTTATATTATATATATATATACTGCGCTGACACCCGCATTTCCTGAACTACTATGAAAGTTTTTGATCTTTAACCAACTTTTCCTGTGATTTTTACTAGTTTCTTCTTTTCATATAACTTTTTCTGCTCTTTTACCTACTTTTTTCATGGAAAATCTGATTATTTTCTCAATATTTTTATATTATATTTATATACTGCGCTGAAACCCGCATTTCCTAAACTACTATGAAAGTTGTTGATCTTTAAGCAACTTTTTCCTGTGATTTTTACTAGTTTTTCTCTTTTAACTACTTTTTCATGGAAAATCTGATTATTTTCTCAATATTTTTATATTATATATATATATACTGCGCTGAAACCCGCATTTCCTGAACTACTATGAAAGCTTTTGATCTTTAACCAACTTTTTCCTGTGATTTTTACTAGTTTCTTCTTTTCATATAACTTTTTCTGCTCTTTTACCTACTTTTTTCATGGAAAATCTGATTATTTTCTCAATATTTGTATATTACATATATATATACTGCGCTGAACCCGCATTTCCTAAACTACTATGAAAGTTTTTGATCTTTAACCAACCTTTTCCTGTGATTTTTACTAGTTTCTTCTCTTTCCATATAACTTTTTCTGCTCTTTTACACACTTTTTTCATGGAAAATCTGATTATTTTCTCAATATTTTTAATTATATTATATACTGCGCTGAAACCCGCATTTCCTAAACTACTATGAAAGTTTTGATCTTTAACCAACTATTTCCTGTTATTTTTACTAGTTTCTTCTTTTCATATAACTTTTTCTGCTCTTTTACCTACTTTTTTCATGGAAAATCTGATTATTTTCTCAATATTTTTATATTATATTTATATACTGCACTGAAACCCGCATTTCCTAAACTACTATGAAAGTTGTTGATCTTTAACCAACTTTTTCCTGTGATTTTTACTAGTTTCTTCTCTTCATATAACTTTTTCTGCTCTTTTACCTACTTTTGTCATGGAAAATCTGATTATTTACTCAATATTTTTATATTATACTGCTATTTTTATGTATATACTGCGCTGAAACCCGCATTTCCTAAACTACTATGAAAGTTTTTGATCTTTAACCAACTTTTTCCTGTGATTTTTACTAGTTTCTTCTTTTCATATAACTATTTCTGCTCTTTCACCTACATTTTTCATTGAAAATCTGATTAATTTCTCATATTTTTATATATATACTGCTATTTTTGTATATATACTGCGCTGAAACCCGCATTTCCCAAACTACTTTGAAAGTTTTTGATCTTTAACCAACTTTTTCCTGTGATTTTTACTAGTTTCTTTTTTTCATATAACTTTTTCTGCTCTTTTACCTACTTTTTTCATGGAAAATCTGATTATTTTCTCAATATTTTTATATTACATATATATATACTGCGCTGAAGCCCGCATTTCTAAGCTACTATGAAAGTTTTTGATCTTTAACCAACTTTTTCCTGTGATTTTTACTAGTTTCTTCTTTTCATATAACTTTTTCTGCTCTTTTACCTACTTTTTTCATGGAAAATCTGATTATTTTCTCAATATTTTTATATTACATATATATATACTGCGCTGAAGCCCGCATTTCCTAAGCTACTATGAAAGTTTTTGATCTTTAACCAACTTTTTCCTGTGATTTTTACTAGTTTCTTCTTTCCATATAACTTTTTCTGCTCTTTTACCTACTTTTTTCATGGAAAATCTGATTATTTTCTCAATATTCTTATATTATACTGCTATTTTTATATATATACTGCGCTTAAACCCGCATTTCCTAAACTACTATGAAAGTTGTTGATCTTTAACCAACTTTTTCCTGTGGTTTTTACTAGTTTCTTCCTTTCATATAACTTTTTCTGCTCTTTTACCTACATTTTTCATGGAAAATCTGATAATTTTCTCAGTATTTTTATATTATAATTATATACTCCGCTGAAACCCGCATTTCCTAAACTACTATGAAAGTTGTTGATCTTTAACCAACTTTTTCCTGTGGTTTTTACTAGTTTCTTCTTTTCATATAACTTTTTCGGCTCTTTTACCCACTTTTTTCATGGAAAATCTGATTATTTTCTCAATATTTTTATATTATATTTATATACTCCGCTGAAACCCGCATTTCCTAAGCTACTATGAAAGTGTTTGATCTTTAACCAACTTTTTCCTGTGATTTTTACTAGTTTCTTCTTTCATATAACTTTTCTGCTCTTTTACCTACATTTTTCATGGAAAATCTGATAATTTTCTCAATATTTTTATATTATATTTATATACTGGGCCGAAACCCGCATTTCCTAAACTCCTATGAAAGTTGTTGATCTTTAACCAACTTTTTCCTGTGGTTTTTACTAGTTTCTTCTTTTCATATAACTTTTTCTGCTCTTTTACCCACTTTTTTCATGGAAAATCTGATTATTTTCTCAATATTTTTATATTATATTTATATACTGCGCTGAAAACCCGCATTTCCTAAACTACTATGAAAGTTTTTGATCTTTAACCAACTTTCTTCCTGTGATTTTACTAGTTTCTTCTTTCATATAACTTTTTCTGCTCTTTTACCTACTTTTTTCATTGAAATTCTGATTAATTTCTCAATATTTTTATATTATACTGCTATTTTTGTATATATACTGCGACGAAACCCGCATTTCCCAAACTACTATGAAAGTTTTTGATCTTTAACCAACTTTTTCGCAGTGATTTTTACTAGTTTTCTTATTTTCATATAACTTTTTCTGCTCTTTTACCTACATTTTTCATTGGAAAATCTGATAATTTTCTCAATATTTATTATATTTAATATACTGCGCTGAAGCCCCGCATTTCCTAAACTACTATGAAAGTTGTTGATCTTTAACCAACTTTTCCTGTGGTTTTTACTAGTTTCTTCTTTTCATATAACTTTTTCTGCTCTTTTACCACACTTTTTTCATGGAAAATCTGATTATTTTCTCAATATTTTTTATATTATATTTATATACTGCGCTGAAACCCGCAATTTCCTAAGCTACTATGAAAGTGTTTGATCTTTAACCAACTTTTTCCTGTGATTTTTACTAGTTTCTTCTTTTCATATAACTTTTTCTGCTCTTTTACCTACTTTTTTCATGGAAAATCTGATTACTTTCTTAATATTTTTATATAACATATATATATACTGCGCTGAAACCCGCATTTCCTAAACTACTATGAAAGTTTTTGATCTTTAACCAACTTTTTCCTGTGATTTTTACTAGTTTCTTCTTTTCATATAACTTTTTCTGCTCTTTTACCTACTTTTTTCATGAAAATCTGATTAATTTCTCAATATTTTTATATTATACTGCTATTTTTGTATATATACTGCGCTGAAACCCGACATTTCCCAAACTTCTATGAAAGTTTGATCTTTAACCAACTTTTCCTGTGATTTTTACTAGTTTCTTCTTTTCATATAACTTTTTCTGCTCTTTTACCTACATTTTTCATGGAAAATCTGATAATTTTCTCAATATTTTTATATTATATTTATATACTGCGCTGAAACCCGCATTTCCTAAACTACTATGAAAGTTGTTGATCTTTAACCAACTTTTTCCTGTGGTTTTTACTAGTTTCTTCTTTTCATATAACTTTTTCTGCTCTTTTACCCACTTTTTTCATGGAAAATCTGATTATTTTCTCAATATTTTTATATTATATTTATATACTGCGCTGAAACCCGCATTTCCTAAGCTACTATGAAAGTGTTTGATCTTTAACCAACTTTTTCCTGTGATTTTTACTAGTTTCTTCTTTTCATATAACTTTTTCTGCTCTTTTACCTACTTTTTTCATGGAAAATCTGATTACTTTCTCAATATTTTATATTACATATATATATACTGCGCTGAAACCCGCATTTCCTAAACTACTATGAAAGTTTTTGATCTTTAACCAACTTTTTCCTGTCATTTTTACTAGTTTCTTCTTTTCATATAACTTTTTCTGCTCTTTTACCTACTTTTTTCATGGAAAATCTGATTATTTTCTCAATATTTTTATATTATACTGCTATTTTTATGTATATACTGCGCTGAAACCCGCATTTCCTGAACTACTATGAAAGTTTTTGATCTTTAGCCACTTTTTCCTGTGATTTTTACTAGTTCTTCTTTTCATATAACTTTTTTCTGCTCTTTTACCTACTTTTTTCATGGAAAATCTGATTATTTTCTCAATATTTTTATATTACATATTATATACTGCGCTGAAACCCGCATTCCTAAACTACTATGAAAGTTTTTGATCTTTAACCAACTTTTTCCTGTGATTTTTACTAGTTTCTTCTTTTCATATAACTTTTTCTGCTCTTTTACCTACTTTTTTCATGGAAAAACTGATTATTTTCTCAATATTTTTATATTATATTTATATACTGTGCTGAAACCCGCATTTCCTAAACAACTATGAAAGTTGTTGATCTTTAACCAACTTTTTCCTGTGATTTTTACTAGTTTCTTCTTTTCATATAACTTTTTACTAGTTTCTTCTTTTCATATAACTTTTTCTGCTCTTTTACCTACATTTTTCATGGAAAATCTGATTATTTTCTCAATATTTTTATATTATATTTATATACTGCGCTGAAACCCGCATTTCCTAAACAACTATGAAAGTTGTTGATCTTTAACCAACTTTTTCTGTGATTTTTACTAGTTTCTTCTTTTCATATAACTTTTTCTGCTCTTTTACCTACATTTTTCATGGAAAATTTGATAATTTTCTCAATATTTTTATATAACATATATATATACTGCGCTGAAACCCGCATTTCCTAAACTACTATGAAAGTTGTTGATCTTTAACCAACTTTTTCCTGTGGTTTTTACTAGTTTCTTCTTTTCATATAACGTTTTCTGCTCTTTTACCCACTTTTTTCATGGAAAATCTGATTATTTTCTCAATATTTTTATATTATATTTATATACTGCGCTGAAACCCGCATATCCTAAGCTACTATGAAAGTGTTTGATCTTTAACCAACTTTTTCCTGTGATTTTTACTAGTTTCTTCTTTTCATATAACTTTTTCTGCTCTTTTACCTACTTTTTTCATGGAAAATCTGATTACTTTCTCAATATTTTTATATTACATATATATATACTGCGCTGAAACCCGCATTTCCTAAACTACTATGAAAGTTTTTGATCTTTAACCAACTTTTTTCCTGTCATTTTTACTAGTTTCTTCTTTTCATATAACGTTTTCTGCTCTTTTACCCACTTTTTTCATGGAAAATCTGATTATTTTCTCAATATTTTTATATTATATTTATATACTGCGCTGAAACCCGCATATCCTAAGCTACTATGAAAGTGTTTGATCTTTAACCAACTTTTTCCTGTGATTTTTACTAGTTTCTTCTTTTCATATAACTTTTTCTGCTCTTTTACCTACTTTTTTCATGGAAAATCTGATTATTTTCTCAATATTTTTATATTATACTGCTATTTTTATGTATATACTGCGCTGAAACCCGCATTTCCTAAACTACTATGAAAGTTTTTAATCTTTAGCCAACTTTTTCCTGTGATTTTTACTAGTTTCTTCTTTTCATATAACTTTTTCTGCAATTGTACCTACTTTTTTCATGGAAATTCTGATTATTTTCTCAATATTTTTATATTATATTTATATACTGCGCTGAAACCCGCATTTTCTAAACTACTATGAAAGTTTTTGATCTTTAACCAACTTTTTCCTGTGATTTTTACTAGTTTCTTCTTTTCATATAACTTTTTTTGCTCTTTTGCCCACTATTTTCATGGAAAATCTGATTTTTTTCTCAATATTTTTATATTATACTGCTATTTTTATGTATATACTGCGCTGAAACCCGCATTTCCTAAACAACTATGAAAGTTTTTGATCTTTTACCAACTTTTTCCTGTCATTTTTACTAGTTTCTTCTTTTCATATAACTTTTTCTGCTCTTTTACCTACTTTTTTCATGGAAAATCTGATTATTTTCTCAATATTTTTATATTACATATATATACTGCGCTGAAACCCGCATTTCCTAAACTACTATGAAAGTTTTTGATCTTTAACCAACTTTTTCCTGTGATTTTTACTAGTTTCTTCTTTTCATATAACTTTTTCTGCTCTTTTACCTACTTTTTTCATGGAAAATCTGATTATTTTCTCAATATTTTTATATTATACTGCTATTTTTATGTATATACTGCGCTGAAACCCGCATTTCCTGAACTACTATGAAAGTTTTTGATCTTTAGCCAACTTTTTCCTGTGATTTTTACTAGTTTCTTCTTTTCATATAACTTTTTCTGCTCTTTTACCTACTTTTTTTTATGGAAAATCTGATTATTTTCTCAATATTTTTATATTACATATATATATACTGCGCTGAAACCCGCATTTCCTAAACTACTATGAAAGTTTTTGATCTTTAATCAACTTTTTCCTGTGATTTTTACTAGTTTCTTCTTTTCATATAACTTTTTCTGCTCTTTTACCTACTTTTTTCATGGAAAAACTGATTATTTTCTCAATATTTTTATATTATATTTATATACTGCGCTGAAACCCGCATTTCCTAAACTACTATGAAAGTTGTTGATCTTTAACCAACTTTTTCCTGTGATTTTTACTAGTTTCTTCTTTTCATATAACTTTTTCTGCTCTTTTACCTACTTTTTTCATGGAAAATCTGATTATTTTCTCAATATTTTTATATTATATTTATATACTGCGCTGAAACCCGCATTTCCTTAACAACTATGAAAGTTGTTGATCTTTAACCAACTTTTTCCTGTGATTTTTACTAGTTTCTTCTTTTCATATAACTTTTTTTGCTCTTCTACCCACTATTTTCATGGAAAATCTGATTATTTTCTCAATATTTTTATATAATACTGCTATTTTTATGTATATACTGCGCTGAAACCCGCATTTCCTAAACTACTATGAAAGTTTTTGATCTTTTACCAACTTTTTCCTGTGATTTTTACTAGTTTCATCTTTTCATATAACTTTTTCTGCTCTTTTACCTAAATTTTTCATGGAAAATCTGATTATTTTCTCAATATTTTTATATTATGCTGCTATTTTTATATATATACTGCCCTGAAACCCGCATTTCCTGAACTACTATGAAAGTTTTTGATCTTTAGCCAACTTTTTCCTGTGATTTTTACTAGTTTCTTCTTTTCATATAACTTTTTCTGCTCTTTTACCTACATTTTTCATGGAAAATCTGATTATTTTCTCAATATTTTTATATTATATATATATATATATACTGCGCTGAAACCCGCATTTCCTAAACTACTATGAAAGTTTTTGATCTTTAACCAACTTTTTCTTGTCATTTTTACTAGTTTCTTCTTTTCATATAACTTTTTCTGCTCTTTTACCTACTTTTTTTCATTCAAAGTCTGATTATTTTCTCAATATTTTTATATTACATATATATACTGCGCTGAAACCCGCATTTCCTAAACTACTATGAAAGTTTTTGATCTTTAACCAACTTTTTCCTGTCATTTTTACTAGTTTCTTCTTTTCATATAACTTTTTCTGCTCTTTTACCTCAGTTTTCATGGAAAATCTGATTATTTTCTCAATATTTTTATATTACATATGTATATACTGCGCTGAAACCCGCATTTCCTAAACTACTATGAAAGTTTTTGATCTTGAACCAACTTTTTCCTGTGATTTTTACTAGTTTCTTCTTTTCATATAACTTTTTCTGCTCTTTTACCTACTTTTTTCATGGAAAATCTGATTATTTTCTCAATATTTTTATATTACATATATATATACTGCGCTGAAAACCGCATTTCCTTAACTACTATGAAAGTTTTTGATCTTTAACCAACTTTTTCCTGTGATTTTTACTAGTTTCTTCTTTTCATATAACTTTTTCTGCTCTTTTACCTACTTTTTTCATGGAAAATCTGATTATTTTCTCAATATTTTTATAGTACATATATATATACTGCGCTGAAACCCGCATTTCCTAAACTACTATGAAAGTTTTTGATCTTTAACCAACTTTTTTCTGTGATTTTTACTAGTTTCTTCTTTTCATATAACTTTTTCTGCTCTTTTACCTCAGTTTTCATGGAAAATCTGATTATTTTCTCAATATTTTTATATTACATATGTATATACTGCGCTGAAACCCGCATTTCCTTAACTACTATGAAAGTTTTTGATCTTTAACCAACTTTTTCCTGTGATTTTTACTAGTTTCTTCTTTTCATATAACTTTTACTGCTCTTTTACCTACTTTTTTCATTGAAAATCTGATTATTTTCTCAATATTTTTATATTACATATATATATACTGCGCTGAAACCCGCATTTCCTTAACTACTATGAAAGTTTTTGATCTTAAACCAACTTTTCCCTGTGATTTTTACTAGTTTCTTCTTTTCATATAACTTTTTCTGGTCTTTTACCTACTTTTTTCATGGAAAATCTTTTCTCAATATTTTTATATTACATATATATATATACTGCGCTGAAACCCGCATTTCCTTAACTACTATGTAAGTTTTTTAACTTTAACCAACTTTTTCCTGTGATTTTTACTAGTTTCTTCTTTTCATATAACTTTTTCTGCTCTTTTACCTACTTTTTTCATTGAAAATCTGATTAATTTCTCAATATTTTTATATTATACTGCTATTTTTGTATATATACTGCGCTGAAACCCGCATTTGCCAAACTACTATGAAAGTTTTTGATCTTTAACCAACTTCTTGCTGTGATTTTTACTAGTTTCTTCTTTTCATATAACTTTTTCTGCTCTTTTACCTACATTTTTCATGGAAAATCTGATAATTTTCTCAATATTTTTATATTATATTTATATACTGCGCTGAAACCCGCATTTCCTAAACTACTATGAAAGTTGTTGATCTTTAAACAACTTTTTCCTGTGATTTTTACTAGTTTCTTCTTTTCATATAACTTTTTCTGCTCTTTTACCTACTTTTTTCATTGAAAATCTGATTAATTTCTCAATATTTTTATTTTATACTGCTATTTTTGTATATATACTGCGCTGAAACCCGCATTTGCCAAACTACTATGAAAGTTTTTGATCTTTAACCAACTTTTTGCTGTGATTTTTACTAGTTTCTTCTTTTCATATAACTTTTTCTGCTCTTTTACCTACTTTTTTCATGGAAAATCTGATAATTTTCTCAATAGTTTTATATTATATTTATATACTGCGCTGAAACCCGCATTTTCTAAACTACTATGAAAGTTGTTGATCTTTAACCAACTTTTTCCTGTGATTTTTACTAGTTTCTTCTTTTCATATAACTTTTTCTGCTCTTTTACCTACTTTTTTCATGGAAAATCTGATTATTTTCTCAATATTTTTATATTATATTTATATACTGCGCTGAAACCCGCATTTCCTACACTACTATGAAAGTTTTTGATCTTTAACCAACTTTTTCCTGTCCTGTTACTAGTTTCTTCTTTTCATATAACTTTTTCTGCTCTTTTACCTCAGTTTTCATGGAAAATCTGATTATTTTCTCAATATTTTTATATTACATATGTATATACTGCGCTGAAACCCGCATTTCCTTAACTACTATGAAAGTTTTTGATCTTTAACCAACTTTTTCCTGTGATTTTTACTAGTTTCTTCTTTTCATATAACTTTTTCTGCTCTTTTACCTACTTTTTTCATTGAAAATCTGATTATTTTCTCAATATTTTTATATTACATATATATATACTGCGCTGAAACCCGCATTTCCTTAACTACTATGAAAGTTTTTGATCTTAAACCAACTTTTCCCTGTGATTTTTACTAGTTTCTTCTTTTCATATAACTTTTTCTGGTCTTTTACCTACTTTTTTCATGGAAAATCTTTTCTCAATATTTTTATATTACATATATATATATACTGCGCTGAAACCCGCATTTCCTTAACTACTATGTAAGTTTTTTAACTTTAACCAACTTTTTCCTGTGATTTTTACTAGTTTCTTCTTTTCATATAACTTTTTCTGCTCTTTTACCTACTTTTTTCATTGAAAATCTGATTAATTTCTCAATATTTTTATATTATACTGCTATTTTTGTATATATACTGCGCTGAAACCCGCATTTGCCAAACTACTATGAAAGTTTTTGATCTTTAACCAACTTTTTGCTGTGATTTTTACTAGTTTCTTCTTTTCATATAACTTTTTCTGCTCTTTTACCTACATTTTTCATGGAAAATCTGATAATTTTCTCAATATTTTTATATTATATTTATATACTGCGCTGAAACCCGCATTTCCTAAACTACTATGAAAGTTGTTGATCTTTAAACAACTTTTTCCTGTGATTTTTACTAGTTTCTTCTTTTCATATAACTTTTTCTGCTCTTTTACCTACTTTTTTCATTGAAAATCTGATTAATTTCTCAATATTTTTATTTTATACTGCTATTTTTGTATATATACTGCGCTGAAACCCGCATTTGCCAAACTACTATGAAAGTTTTTGATCTTTAACCAACTTTTTGCTGTGATTTTTACTAGTTTCTTCTTTTCATATAACTTTTTCTGCTCTTTTACCTACTTTTTTCATGGAAAATCTGATAATTTTCTCAATATTTTTATATTATATTTATATACTGCGCTGAAACCCGCATTTTCTAAACTACTATGAAAGTTGTTGATCTTTAACCAACTTTTTCCTGTGATTTTTACTAGTTTCTTCTTTTCATATAACTTTTTCTGCTCTTTTACCTACTTTTTTCATGGAAAATCTGATTATTTTCTCAATATTTTTATATTATATTTATATACTGCGCTGAAACCCGCATTTCCTACACTACTATGAAAGTTTTTGATCTTTAACCAACTTTTTCCTGTGATTTTTACTAGTTTCTTCCTTTCATATAACTTTTTCTGCTCTTTTACCTACATTTTTCATGTAAAGTCTGATTATTTTCTCAATATTTTTATATTATATATATATACTGCGCTAAAACCTGCATTTCCTAAGCTACTATGAAAGTTTTTGATCTTTAACCAACTTTTTCCTGTCATTTTTACTAGTTTCTTCTTTTCATATAACTTTTTCTGCTCTTTTACCTACTTTTTTCATGGAAAATCTGATTATTTTCTCAATATTTTTATATTATATATATATATATACTGCGCTGAAACCCGCATTTCCTTAACTACTATGAAAGTTTTTGATCCTTAACCAAATTTTCATGTGATTTTTACTAGTTTCTTCTTTTCATATAACTTTTTCTGCTCTTTTACCTTCTCTTTTCATTCAAAGTCTGATTATTTTCTCAATATTTTTATATTACATATATATATACTGCGCTGAAACCCGCATTTTTTAAACTACTATGAAAGTTTTTGATCCTTAACCAACTTTTTCCTGTCATTTTTACTAGTTTCTTCTTTTCATATAACTTTTTCTGCTCTTTTACCTCAGTTTTCATGGAAAATCTGATTATTTTCTCAATATTTTTATATTACATATGTATATACTGCGCTGAAACCCGCATTTCCTTAACTACTATGAAAGTTTTTGATCTTTAACCAACTTTTTCCTGTGATTTTTACTAGTTTCTTCTTTTCATATAACTTTTTCTGCTCTTTTACCTACTTTTTTCATGGAAAATCTGATTATTTTCTCAATATTTCATATTACATATATATATATACTGCGCTGAAACCCGCATTTCCTAAACTACTATGAAAGTTTTTGATCTTTAACCAACTTTTTCCTGTGATTTTTACTAGTTTCTTCTTTTCATATAACTTTTTCTGCTCTTTTACCTACTTTTTTCATGGAAAATCTGATTATTTCTTCAATATTTTTATATTACATATATATATACTGCGCTGAAACCCGCATTTCCTTAACTACTATGAAAGTTTTTGATCTTTAACCAACTTTTTCCTGTGATTTTTACTAGTTTCTTCTTTTCATATAACTTTTTCTGCTCTTTTACCTACATTTTTCATGGAAAATCTGATAATTTTCTCAATATTTGTATATTATATTTATATACTGCGCTGAAACCCGCATTTCCTAAACTACTATGAAAGTTGTTGATCTTTAAACAACTTTTTCCTGTGATTTTTACTAGTTTCTTCTTTTCATATAAGTTTTTCTGCTCTTTTACCTACTTTTTTCATTGAAAATCTGATTAATTTCTCAATATTTTTATTTTATACTGCTATTTTTGTATATATACTGCGCTGAAACCCGCATTTGCCAAACTACTATGAACGTTTTTGATCTTTAACCAACTTTTTGCTGTGATTTTTACTAGTTTCTTCTTTTCATATAACTTTTTCTGCTCTTTTACCTACTTTTTTCATGGAAAATCTGATAATTTTCTCAATATTTTTATATTATATTTATATACTGCGCTGAAACCCGCATTTTCTAAACTACTATGAAAGTTGTTGATCTTTAACCAACTTTTTCCTGTGATTTTTACTAGTTTCTTCTTTTCATATAACTTTTTCTGCTCTTTTACCTACTTTTTTCATGGAAAATCTGATTATTTTCTCAATATTTTTATATTACATTTATATACTGCGCTGAAACCCGCATTTCCTACACTACTATGAAAGTTTTTGATCTTTAACCAACTTTTTCCTGTGATTTTTACTAGTTTCTTCCTTTCATATAACTTTTTCTGCTCTTTTACCTACATTTTTCATGGAAAGTCTGATTATTTTCTCAATATTTTTATATTATATATATATACTGCGCTAAAACCTGCATTTCCTAAACTACTATGAAAGTTTTTGATCTTTAACCAACTTTTTCCTGTCATTTTTACTAGTTTCTTCTTTTCATATAACTTTTTCTGCTCTTTTACCTACTTTTTTCATGGAAAATCTGATTATTTTCTCAATATTTTTATATTATATATATATATATACTGCGCTGAAACCCGCATTTCCTTAACTACTATGAAAGTTTTTGATCTTTAACCAAATTTTCCTGTGATTTTTACTAGTTTCTTCTTTTCATATAACTTTTTCTGCTCTTTTACCTTCTTTTTTCATTCAAAGTCTGATTATTTTCTCAATATTTTTATATTACATATTTATATACTGCGCTGAAACCCGCATTTTCTAAACTACTATGAAAGTTTTTGATCCTTAACCAACTTTTTCCTGTCATTTTTACTAGTTTCTTCTTTTCATATAACTTTTTCTGCTCTTTTACCTCAGTTTTCATGGAAAATCTGATTATTTTCTCAATATTTTTATATTACATATGTATATACTGCGCTGAAACCCGCATTTCCTTAACTACTATGAAAGTTTTTGATCTTTAACCAACTTTTTCCTGTGATTTTTACTAGTTTCTTCTTTTCATATAACTTTTTCTGCTCTTTTACCTACTTTTTTCATGGAAAATCTGATTATTTTCTCAATATTTCATATTACATATATATATATACTGCGCTGAAACCCGCATTTCCTGAACTACTATGAAAGTTTTTGATCTTTAACCAACTTTTTCCTGTGATTTTTACTAGTTTCTTCTTTTCATATAACTTTTTCTGCTCTTTTACCTACTTTTTTCATGGAAAATCTGATTATTTCTTCAATATTTTTATATTACATATATATATACTGCGCTGAAACGCGCATTTCCTAAACTACTATGAAAGTTTTTGATCTTTAACCAACTTTTTCCTGTGATTTTTACTAGTTTCTTCTTTTCATATAACTTTTTTTGCTCTTTTACCTACTTTTTTCATGGAAAATCTGATTATTTTCTCAATATTTTTATATTACATATTTATATACTGCGCTGAAACCCGCATTTCCTTAACTACTATGAAAGTTTTTGATCTTTAACCAACTTTTTCCTGTGATTTTTACTAGTTTCTTCCTTTCATATAACTTTTTCTGCTCTTTTACCTACTTTTTTCATGGAAAATCTGATTATTTTCTCAATATTTTTATATTACATATATATATACTGCGCTGAAACCCGCATTTCCTTAACTACTATGAACGTTTTTGATCTTTAGCCAACTTTTTCCTGTGATTTTTACTAGTTTCTTCTTTTCATATAACTTTTTCTGCTCTTTTACCTACGTTTTTCATGGAAAATCTGATTATTTTCTCAATATTTTTATATTACATATATATATATTGCGCTGAAACCCGCATTTCCTAAACTACTATGAAAGTTTTTGACCTTTAACCAATTTTTTCCTGTCATTTTTACTAGTTTCTTCTTTTCATATAACTTTTTCTGCTCTTTTACCTACATTTATCATGGAAAATCTGATTATTTTCTCAATATTTTTATGTTATACTGCTATTTTTATATATATAGTGCGCTGAAACCCGCACTTCCTGAACTACTATGAAAGTTTTTGATCTTTTACCAACTTTTTCCTGTGATTTTTACTAGTTTCTTCTTTTCATATAACTTTTTCTGCTCTTTTACCTACTTTTTTCATGGAAAATCTGATTATTTTCTCAATATTTTTATATTATACTGCTATTTTTATATATATACTGCGCTGAAACCCGCATTTCCCGAACTACTATGAAAGTTTTTGATCTTTTACCAACTTTTTCCTGTGATTTTTACTAGTTTCTTCTATTCATATAACTTTTTCTGCTCTTTTTCATGGAAAATCTGATTATTTTCTCAATATTTTTATATTATATATATATATACTGCGCTGAAACCCGCATTTCCTGAACTACTATGAAAGTTGTTGATCTTTAACCAACTTTTTCCTGTGATTTTTACTAGTTTCTTCTTTTCATATAACTATTTCTGCTCTTTTACCTACATTTTTCATGGAAAATCTGATTATTTTCTCAATATTTTTATATTATACTGCTATTTTTATGTATATACTGCGCTGAAACCCGCATTTCCTGAACTACTATGAAAGTTTTTGATCTTTAACCAACTTTTTCCTGTAATTTTTACTAGTTTCTTCTTCTCGTATAACTTTTTCTGCTCTTTTACCTACTTTTTTCATGGAAAATCTGATTATTTTCTCAATATTTTTATATTACATATTTATATACTGCGCTGAAACCCGCATTTCCTTAACTACTATGAAAGTTTTTGATCTTTAACCAACTTTTTCCTGTGATTTTTACTAGTTTCTTCTTTTCATATAACTTTTTCTGCTCTTTTACCTACTTTTTTCATGGAAAATCTGATTATTTTCTCAATATTTTTATATTACATATATAAATACTGCGCTGAAACCCGCATTTCCTAAACTACTATGAAAGTTTTTGATCTTTAACCAACTTTTTCCTGTCATTTTTACTAGTTTTTTCTTTTCATATAACTTTTTCTGCTCTTTTACCTACATTTTTCATGGAAAATCTGATTATTTTCTCAATATTTTTATGTTATACTGCTATTTTTATATATATAGTGCGCTGAAACCCGCATTTCCTGAACTACTATGAAAGTTTTTGATTTTTTACCAACTTTTTCCTGTGATTTTTACTAGTTTCTTCTTTTCATATAACTTTTTCTGCTCTTTTACCTACTTTTTTCATCGAAAATCTGATTATTTTCTCAATATTTTTATATTATACTGCTATTTTTATATATATACTGCGCTGAAACCCGCATTTCCTGAACTACTATGAAAGTTTTTGATCTTTTACCAACTTTTTCCTGTGATTTTTACTAGTTTCTTCTTTTCATATAACTTTTTCTGTTCTTTTACCTAAATTTTTCATGGAAAATCTGATTATTTTCTCAATATTTGTATATTATATATATATATATACTGCGCTGAAACCCGCATTTCCTATACTACTATGAAAGTTTTTGATCTTTAACCAACTTTTTCCTGTGATTTTTACTAGTTTCTTCTTTTCATATAACTATTTCTGCTCTTTTGCCTACTTTTTTCATGGAAAATCTGATTATTTGCTCAATATTTTTATATTATACTGCTATTTTTATGTATATACTGCGCTGAAACCCGCATTTCCTAAACTACTATAAAAGTTTTTGATCTTTAACCAACTTTTTCCTGTAATTTTTACAAGTTTCTTTTTTTCATATAACTTTTTCTGATCTTTTACCTACATATTTCATGGAAAATCTGATTATTTTCTCAATATTTTTATATTATATATATATACTGCGCTAAAACCTGCATTTCCTAAACTACTATGAAAGTTTTTGATCTTTAACCAACTTTTTCCTGTGATTTTTACTTGATTCTTCTTTTTATATAACTTTTTCTGCTCTTTTACCTACTTTTTTCATTCAAAGTCTGATTATTTTCTCAATATTTTTATATTATATATATATATACTGCGCTGAAACCCGCATTTCCTGAACTACTATGAAAGTTTTTGATCTTTAACCAACTTTTTCCTGTGATTCTTACTAGTTTCTTCTTCTCATATAACTTTTTCTGCTCTTTTACCTACTTTTTTCATGGAAAATCTGATTATATTCTCAATATTTTTATATTATACTGCTATTTTTATGTATATACTGCGCTGAAACCCGCATTTTCTAAACTACTATGAAAGTTTTTGATCTTTAACCAACTTTTTCCTGTGATTTTTACTAGTTTCTTCTTTTCATATAACTTTTTCTGCTCTTTTACCTACTTTTTTCATGGAAAATCTGATTATTTTCTCAATATTTTTATATTACATATATATATATACTGCGCTGAAACCCGCATTTCCTTAACTACTATGAAATTTTTTGATCTTTAACCAACTTTTTCCTGTGATTTTTACTAGTTTCTTCTTTTCATATAACTTTTTCTGCTCTTTTACCTACTTTTTTCATGGAAAATCTGATTATTTTCTCAATATTTTTATATTACAAATATATATACTGCGCTGAAACCCGCATTTCCTTAACTACTATGAAAGTTTTTGATCTTTAACCAACTTTTTCCTGTGATTTTTACTAGTTTCTTCTTTTCATATAACTTTTTCTGCTTTTTTACCTACATATTTCATGGAAAATCTGATTATTTTCTCAATATTTTTATATTATATATATATACTGCGCTAAAACCTGCATTTCCTAAACTACTATGAAAGTTTTTGATCTTTAACCAACTTTTTCCTGTGATTTTTACTAGTTTCTTCTTTTCATATAACTTTTTCTGCTCTTTTACCTTCTTTTTTCATTCAAAGTCTGATTATTTTCTCAATATTTTTATATTATATATATATATACTGCGCTGAAACCCGCATTTCCTTAACTACTATGAAAGTTTTTGATCTTTAACCAACTTTTTCCTGTGATTTTTACTAGTTTCTTCTTTTCATATAACTTTTTCTGCTCTTTTACCTACATTTTTCATGGAAAATCTGATAATTTTCTCAATATTTGTATATTATATTTATAGACTGCGCTGAAACCCGCATTTCCTAAACTACTATGAAAGTTGTTGATCTTTAAACAACTTTTTCCTGTGATTTTTACTAGTTTCTTCTTTTCATATAAGTTTTTCTGCTCTTTTACCTACTTTTTTCATTGAAAATCTGATTAATTTCTCAATATTTTTATTTTATACTGCTATTTTTGTATATATACTGCGCTGAAACCCGCATTTGCCAAACTACTATGAACGTTTTTGATCTTTAACCAACTTTTTGCTGTGATTTTTACTAGTTTCTTCTTTTCATATAACTTTTTCTGCTCTTTTACCCACTTTTTTCATAAAAAATCTGATAATTTTCTCAATATTTTTATATTATATTTATATACTGCGCTGAAACCCGCATTTTCTAAACTACTATGAAAGTTGTTGATCTTTAACCAACTTTTGCCTGTGATTTTTACTAGTTTCTTCTTTTCATATAACTTTTTCTGCTCTTTTACCTACTTTTTTCATGGAAAATCTGATTATTTTCTCAATATTTTTATATTACATTTATATACTGCGCTGAAACCCGCATTTCCTACACTACTATGAAAGTTTTTGATCTTTAACCAACTTTTTCCTGTGATTTTTACTAGTTTCTTCCTTTCATATAACTTTTTCTGCTCTTTTACCTACATTTTTCATGGAAAGTCTGATTATTTTCTCAATATTTTTATATTATATATATATACTGCGCTAAAACCTGCATTTCCTAAACTACTATGAAAGTTTTTGATCTTTAACCAACTTTTTCCTGTCATTTTTACTAGTTTCTTCTTTTCATATAACTTTTTCTGCTCTTTTACCTACTTTTTTCATGGAAAATCTGATTATTTTCTCAATATTTTTATATTATATATATATATATACTGCGCTGAAACCCGCATTTCCTAAACTACTATGAAAGTTTTTGATCTTTAACCAAATTTTCCTGTGATTTTTACTAGTTTCTTCTTTTCATATAACTTTTTCTGCTCTTTTACCTTCTTTTTTCATTCAAAGTCTGATTATTTTCTCAATATTTTTATATTACATATTTATATACTGCGCTGAAACCCGCATTTTCTAAACTACTATGAAAGTTTTTGATCCTTAACCAACTTTTTCCTGTCATTTTTACTAGTTTCTTCTTTTCATATAACTTTTTCTGCTCTTTTACCTCAGTTTTCATGGAAAATCTGATTATTTTCTCAATATTTTTATATTACATATGTATATACTGCGCTGAAACCCGCATTTCCTTAACTACTATGAAAGTTTTTGATCTTTAACCAACTTTTTCCTGTGATTTTTACTAGTTTCTTCTTTTCATATAACTTTTTCTGCTCTTTTACCTACTTTTTTCATGGAAAATCTGATTATTTTCTCAATATTTCATATTACATATATATATATACTGCGCTGAAACCCGCATTTCCTAAACTACTATGAAAGTTTTTGATCTTTAACCAACTTTTTCCTGTGATTTTTACTAGTTTCTTCTTTTCATATAACTTTTTCTGCTCTTTTACCTACTTTTTTCATGGAAAATCTGATTATTTCTTCAATATTTTTATATTACATATATATATACTGCGCTGAAACGCGCATTTCCTAAACTACTATGAAAGTTTTTGATCTTTAACCAACTTTTTCCTGTGATTTTTACTAGTTTCTTCTTTTCATATAACTTTTTTTGCTCTTTTACCTACTTTTTTCATGGAAAATCTGATTATTTTCTCAATATTTTTATATTACATATTTATATACTGCGCTGAAACCCGCATTTCCTTAACTACTATGAAAGTTTTTGATCTTTAACCAACTTTTTCCTGTGATTTTTACTAGTTTCTTCTTTTCATATAACTTTTTCTGCTCTTTTACCTACTTTTTTCATGGAAAATCTGATTATTTTCTCAATATTTTTATATTACATATATATATACTGCGCTGAAACCCGCATTTCCTTAACTACTATGAACGTTTTTGATCTTTAGCCAACTTTTTCCTGTGATTTTTACTAGTTTCTTCTTTTCATATAACTTTTTCTGCTCTTTTACCTACGTTTTTCATGGAAAATCTGATTATTTTCTCAATATTTTTATATTACATATATATATATTGCGCTGAAACCCGCATTTCCTAAACTACTATGAAAGTTTTTGACCTTTAACCAATTTTTTCCTGTCATTTTTACTAGTTTCTTCTTTTCATATAACTTTTTCTGCTCTTTTACCTACATTTTTCATGGAAAATCTGATTATTTTCTCAATATTTTTATGTTATACTGCAATTTTTATATATATAGTGCGCTGAAACCCGCACTTCCTGAACTACTATGAAAGTTTTTGATCTTTTACCAACTTTTTCCTGTGATTTTTACTAGTTTCTTCTTTTCATATAACTTTTTCTGCTCTTTTACCTACTTTTTTCATGGAAAATCTGATTATTTTCTCAATATTTTTATATTATACTGCTATTTTTATATATATACTGCGCTGAAACCCGCATTTCCCGAACTACTATGAAAGTTTTTGATCTTTTACCAACTTTTTCCTGTGATTTTTACTAGTTTCTTCTATTCATATAACTTTTTCTGCTCTTTTTCATGGAAAATCTGATTATTTTCTCAATATTTTTATATTATATATATATATACTGCGCTGAAACCCGCATTTCCTGAACTACTATGAAAGTTTTTGATCTTTAACCAACTTTTTCCTGTGATTTTTACTAGTTTCTTCTTTTCATATAACTATTTCTGCTCTTTTACCTACATTTTTCATGGAAAATCTGATTATTTTCTCAATATTTTTATATTATACTGCTATTTTTATGTATATACTGCGCTGAAACCCGCATTTCCTGAACTACTATGAAAGTTTTTGATCTTTAACCAACTTTTTCCTGTAATTTTTACTAGTTTCTTCTTCTCGTATAACTTTTTCTGCTCTTTTACCTACTTTTTTCATGGAAAATCTGATTATTTTCTCAATATTTTTATATTACATATTTATATACTGCGCTGAAACCCGCATTTCCTTAACTACTATGAAAGTTTTTGATCTTTAACCAACTTTTTCCTGTGATTTTTACTAGTTTCTTCTTTTCATATAACTTTTTCTGCTCTTTTACCTACTTTTTTCATGGAAAATCTGATTATTTTCTCAATATTTTTATATTACATATATAAATACTGCGCTGAAACCCGCATTTCCTAAACTACTATGAAAGTTTTTGATCTTTAACCAACTTTTTCCTGTCATTTTTACTAGTTTTTTCTTTTCATATAACTTTTTCTGCTCTTTTACCTACATTTTTCATGGAAAATCTGATTATTTTCTCAATATTTTTATGTTATACTGCTATTTTTATATATATAGTGCGCTGAAACCCGCATTTCCTGAACTACTATGAAAGTTTTTGATCTTTTACCAACTTTTTCCTGTGATTTTTACTAGTTTCTTCTTTTCATATAACTTTTTCTGCTCTTTTACCTACTTTTTTCATCGAAAATCTGATTATTTTCTCAATATTTTTATATTATACTGCTATTTTTATATATATACTGCGCTGAAACCCGCATTTCCTGAACTACTATGAAAGTTTTTGATCTTTTACCAACTTTTTCCTGTGATTTTTACTAGTTTCATCTTTTCATATAACTTTTTCTGCTCTTTTACCTAAATTTTTCATGGAAAATCTGATTATTTTCTCAATATTTGTATATTATATATATATATATACTGCGCTGAAACCCGCATTTCCTATACTACTATGAAAGTTTTTGATCTTTAACCAACTTTTTCCTGTGATTTTTACTAGTTTCTTCTTTTCATATAACTATTTCTGCTCTTTTGCCTACATTTTTCATGGAAAATCTGATTATTTTCTCAATATTTTTATATTATACTGCTATTTTTATGTATATACTGCGCTGAAACCCGCATTTCCTAAACTACTATAAAAGTTTTTGATCTTTAACCAACTTTTTCCTGTAATTTTTACAAGTTTCTTTTTTTCATATAACTTTTTCTGATCTTTTACCTACATATTTCATGGAAAATCTGATTATTTTCTCAATATTTTTATATTATATATATATACTGCGCTAAAACCTGCATTTCCTAAACTACTATGAAAGTTTTTGATCTTTAACCAACTTTTTCCTGTGATTTTTACTTGATTCTTCTTTTTATATAACTTTTTCTGCTCTTTTACCTACTTTTTTCATTCAAAGTCTGATTATTTTCTCAATATTTTTATATTATATATATATATATACTGCGCTGAAACCCGCATTTCCTGAACTACTATGAAAGTTTTTGATCTTTAACCAACTTTTTCCTGTGATTTTTACTAGTTTCTTCTTCTCATATAACTTTTTCTGCTCTTTTACCTACTTTTTTCATGGAAAATCTGATTATATTCTCAATATTTTTATATTATACTGCTATTTTTATGTATATACTGCGCTGAAACCCGCATTTTCTAAACTACTATGAAAGTTTTTGATCTTTAACCAACTTTTTCCTGTGATTTTTACTAGTTTCTTCTTTTCATATAACTTTTTCTGCTCTTTTACCTACTTTTTTCATGGAAAATCTGATTATTTTCTCAATATTTTTATATTACATATATATATATACTGCGCTGAAACCCGCATTTCCTTAACTACTATGAAATTTTTTGATCTTTAACCAACTTTTTCCTGTGATTTTGACTAGTTTCTTCTTTTCATATAACTTTTTCTGCTCTTTTACCTACTTTTTTCATGGAAAATCTGATTATTTTCTCAATATTTTTATATTACAAATATATATACTGCGCTGAAACCCGCATTTCCTTAACTACTATGAAAGTTTTTGATCTTTAACCAACTTTTTCCTGTGATTTTTACTAGTTTCTTCTTTTCATATAACTTTTTCTGCTTTTTTACCTACATATTTCATGGAAAATCTGATTATTTTCTCAATATTTTTATATTATATATATATACTGCGCTAAAACCTGCATTTCCTAAACTACTATGAAAGTTTTTGATCTTTAACCAACTTTTTCCTGTGATTTTTACTAGTTTCTTCTTTTCATATAACTTTTTCTGCTCTTTTACCTTCTTTTTTCATTCAAAGTCTGATTATTTTCTCAATATTTTTATATTATATATATATATACTGCGCTGAAACCCGCATTTCCTAAACTACTATGAAAGTTTTTGATCTTTTACCAACTTTTTCCTGTGATTTTTACTAGTTTCTTCTTTTCATATAACTTTTTCTGCTCTTTTACCTACTTTTTTCATGGAAAATCTGATTATTTTCTCAATATTTTTATATTACATATATATATACTGCGCTGAAACCCGCATTTCCTTAACTACTATGAAAGTTTTTGATCTTTAACCAACTTTTTCCTGTGATTTTTACTAGTTTCTTCTTTTCATATAACTTTTTCTGCTCTTTTACCTACTTTTTTCATTCAAAGTCTGATTATTTTCTCAATATTTTTATATTATATATATATATACTGCGCTGAAACCTGCATTTCCTGAACTACTATGAAAGTTTTTGATCTTTAACCAACTTTTTCCTGTGATTTTTACTAGTTTCTTCTTTTCATATAACTGTTTCTGCTCTTTTACCTACATTTTTCATGGAAAATCTGATTATTTTCTCAATATTTTTATGTTATACTGCGATTTTTATATATATAGTGCGCTGAAACCCGCATTTCCTGAACTACTATGAAAGTTTTTGATCTTTTACCAACTTTTTCCTGTGATTTTTACTAGTTTCTTCTTTTCATATAACTTTTTCTGCTCTTTTACCTACATTTTTCATGGAAAATCTGATTATTTTCTTAATATTTTTATATTATATATACATATATACTGCGCTGAAACCCGCATTTCCTGAACTACTATGAAAGTTGTTGATCTTTAACCAACTTTTTCCTGTGATTTTTACTAGTTTCTTCTTTTCATATAACTATTTCTGCTCTTTTACCTACATTTTTCATGGAAAATCTGATTATTTTCTCAATATTTTTATATTATACTGCTATTCTTATGTATATACTGCGCTGAAACCCGCATTTCCTAAACTACTATGAAAGTTTTTGATCTTTAACCAACTTTTTCCTGTCATTTTTACTAGTTTCTTCTTTTCATATAACTTTTTCTGCTCTTTTACCTACATATTTCATGGAAAATCTGATTATTTTCTCAATATTTTTATATTATATATATATACTGCGCTAAAACCTGCATTTCCTAAACTACTATGAAAGTTTTTGATCTTTAACCAACTTTTTCCTGTGATTTTTACTAGTTTCTTCTTTTCATATAACTTTTTCTGCTCTTTTACCTACTTTTTTCACGGAAAATCTGATTATTTTCTCAATATTTTTATATTATACTGCTATTTTTATGTATATACTGCGCTGAAACACGCATTTCCTAAACTACTATGAAAGTTTTTGATCTTTAACCAACTTTTCCTGTCATTTTTACTAGTTTCTTCTTTTCATATAACTTTTTCTGCTCTTTTACCTACATATTTCATGGAAAATCTGATTATTTTCTCAATATTTTTATATTATATATATATACTGCGCTAAGACCTGCATTTCCTAAACTACTATGAAAGTTTTTGATCTTTAACCAACTTTTTCCTGTGATTTTTACTAGTTTCTTCTTTTCATATAACTTTTTCTGCTCTTTAACCTACTTTTTTCATTCAAAGACTGATTATTTTCTCAATATTTTTATATTATATATATATATACTGCGCTGAAACCCGCATTTCCTTAACTACTATGAAAGTTTTTGATCTTTAACCAACTTTTTCCTGTGATTTTTACTAGTTTCTTCTTTTCATATAACTTTTTTCTGCTCTTTTACCTACTTTTTTTCATGGAAAATCTGATTATTTTCTCAATATTTTTATATTATACTGCTATTTTTATGTATATACTGCGCTGAAACCCGCATTTCCTAAACTACTATGAAAGTTTTTGATCTTTAAACCAACTTTTTCCTGTGATTTTTACTAGTTTCTTCTTTTCATATAACTTTCTGCTCTTTTACCTACATTTTTCATGGAAAATCTGATTATTTTCTCAATATTTTTTATATTACATATATATATACTGCGCTGAAACCCGCATTTCCTGAACTACTATGAAAGTTTTTGATCTTTAACAAACTTTTTCCTGTGATTTTTACTAGTTTCTTCTTTTCATATAACTTTTTCTGCTCTTTTACCTACTTTTTTCATTCAAAGTCTGATTATTTTCTCAATATTTTTATATTATACTGCTATTTTTATATATATACTGCGCTGAAACCCGCATTTCCTCAACTACTATGAAATTTGTTGATCTTTAACCAACTTTTTCCTGTGATTTTTACTAGTTTCTTCTTTTCATATAACTTTTTCTGCTCTTTTACCTACTTTTTCATGGAAAATCTGATTATTTTCTCAATATTTTTATATTACATACATATATACTGCGCTGAAACCCGCATTTCCTGAACTACTATGAAAGTTGTTGATCTTTAACCAACTTTTTCCTGTGATTTTTACTAGTTTCTTCTTTTCATATAACTTTTTCTGCTCTTTTACCTACTTTTTTCATGGAAAATCTGATTATTTTCTCAATATTTTTATATTACATATATATATATACTGCGCTAAAACCCGTATTTCCTGAACTACTATGAAAGTTTTTCATCTTTAACAAACTTTTTCCTGTGATTTTTACTAGTTTCTTCTTTTCATATAACTTTTTCTGCTCTTTTACCTACTTTTTTCATTCAAAGTCTGATTATTTTCTCAATATTTTTATATTATATATATATATACTGCGCTGAAACCCGCATTTCCTCAACTACTATGAAAGTTGTTGATCTTTAACCAACTTTTTCTTGTGATTTTTACTAGTTTCTTCTTTTCATATAACTTTTTCTGCTCTTTTACCTACTTTTTTCATGGAAAATCTGATTATTTTCTCAATATTTTTATATTATACTGCTATTTATATATATATACTGCGCTCAAACCCGCATTTCCTAAACTACTATGAAAGTTTTTGATCTTTAACAAACTTTTTCCTGTGATTTTTACTAGTTTCTTCTTTTCATATAACTTTTTCTGCTCTTTTACCTACTTTTTTCATAGAAAATCTGATTGTTTTCTCAATATTTTTATATTATACTGCTATTTTTATATATATACTGCGCTGAAACCCGCATTTCCTAAACTACTATGAAAGTTTTTGATCTTTAACCAACTTTTTCCTGTGATTTTTAGTAGTTTCTTCTTTTCATATAACTTTTTTCTGCTCTTTTACCTACTTTTTTCATTGGAAAATCTGATTATTTTCTCATATTTTTATATTATATATATATTATATACTGCGCTGAAACCCGCATTTCCTCAACTACTATGAAAGTTGTTGATCTTTAACCAACTTTTTCCTGTCATTTTTACTAGTTTCTTCTTTTCATATAACTTTTTCTGCTCTTTTACCTACTTTTTTCATGGAAAATCTGATTATTTTTCTCAATATTTTTATATTACATATATATATACTGCGCTGAAACCCGCATTTCCTAAACTACTATGAAAGTTTTTTGATCTTTAACAAACTTTTTCCTGTGATTTTTACTAGTTTCTTCTTTTCATATAACTTTTTCTGCTCTTTTACCTACTTTTTTCATTCAAAGTCTGATTATTTTCTCAATATTTTTATATTATATATATATATACTGCGCTGAAACCCGCATTTCCTGAACTACTATGAAAGTTGTTGATCCTTAACCAACTTTTTCCTTGTGATTTTTACTAGTTTCTTCTTTTCATATAACTTTTTTCTGTCTTTTACCTACTTTTTTCATTCAAAGTCTGATTATTTTCTCAATATTTCTTATATTACTATATATATATACTGCGCTGAAACCCGCATTTCCTGAACTACTATGAAAGTTGTTGATCTTTAACCAACTTTTTCCTGTGATTTTTAGTAGTTTCTTCTTTTTCATATAACTTTTTCTGCTCTTTTACCTACTTTTTTCATGGAAAATCTGATTATTTTCTCAATATTTGTATATTTATATATATATACTACTGCGCTGAAACCCGCATTTCTTAACTACTATGAAAGTTGTTGATCTTTAACCAACTTTTTCCTGTCATTTTTACTAGTTTCTTCTTTTCATATAACTTTTTCTGCTCTTTTACCTACTTTTTTCATGGAAAATCTGATTATTTTCTCAATATTTTTATATTATATATATATATACTGCGCTGAAACCCGCATTTCCTAAACTACTATGAAAGTTTTTGATCTTTAACAAACTTTTTCCTGTCATTTTTACTAGTTTCTTCTTTTCATATAACTTTTTCTGCTCTTTTACCTACTTTTTTCATGGAAAATCTGATTATTTTCTCAATATTTTTATATTATATTTATATACTGCGCTGAAATCCGCATTTCCTAAACTATTATGAAAGTTGTTGATCTTTAACCAACTTTTTCCTGTGATTTTTACTAGTTTCTACTTTTCATATAACTTTTTCTGCTCTTTTACCTATTTTTTTCATGGAAAATCTGATTATTTTCTCAATATTTTTATATTATACTGCTATTTTTATGTATATACTGCGCTGAAACCCGCATTTCCTTAACTACTATGAAAGTTGTTGATCTTTAACCAACTTTTTCCTGTGATTTTTACTAGTTTCTTCTTTTCATAACTTTTTCTGCTCTTTTACCTACTTTTTTCATGGAAAATCTGATTATTTTCTCAATATTTTTATATTATACTGCTATTTTTATATATATACTGCGCTGAAACCCGTATTTCCTAAACTACTATGAAAGTTTTTGATCTTTAACCAACTTTTTCTGTGATTTTTACTAGTTTCTTCTTTTCATATAACTTTTTCTGCTCTTTTACCTACTTTTTTCATGGAAAAATCTGATTATTTTTCTCAATATTTTTATATTATATCATATATACTGCGCTAAAACCTGCATTTCCTAAACTACTATGAAAGTTTTTGATCTTTAACCAACTTTTTCCTGTGATTTTTACTAGTTTCTCTTTTCATATAACTTTTTCTGCTCTTTTACCTACTTTTTTCATGGAAAATCTGATTATTTCTCATATTTTTATATTATACTGCTATTTTTATGTATATACTGCGCTGAAACCCGCATTTCCTAAACTACTATGAAAGTTTTTGATCTTTAACCAACTTTTCCTGTCATTTTTACTAGTTTCTTCTTTTCATATAACTTTTTTCTGCTCTTTTACCTACATATTTCATGGAAAATCTGATTATTTTCTCAATATTTTTATATTATATATATATACTGCGCTAAAACCTGCATTTCCTAAACTACTATGAAAGTTTTTGATCTTTAACCAACTTTTTCCTGTGATTTTTACTAGTTTTCTTCTTTTCATATAACTTTTTCTGCTCTTTTACCTACTTTTTTCATTCAAAGTCTGATTATTTTCTCAATATTTTTATATTATATATATATATACTGCGCTGAAACCCGCATTTCCTGAACTACTATGAAAGTTTTTGATCTTTAACCAACTTTTTCCTGTGATTTTTACTAGTTTCTTCTTTTCATATAACTTTTTCTGCTCTTTTACCTACTTTTTTCATGGAAAATCTGATTATTGTTCTCAATATTTTTATATTATACTGCTATTTTTATGTATATACTGCGCTGAAACCCGCATTTCCTAAACTACTATGAAAGTTTTTGATCTTTAACCAACTTTTTCCTGTCATTTTTACTAGTTTCTTCTTTTCATATAACTTTTTCTGCTCTTTTACCTACTTTTTCACGGAAAATCTGATTATTTTCTCAATATTTTTATATTATATTTATATACTGCGCTGAAACCCGCATTTCCTTAACTACTATGAAAGTTTTTGATCTTTAACCAACTTTTTCCTGTGATTTTTACTAGTTTCTTCTTTTCATATAACTTTTTTCTGCTCTCTTACCTACTTTTTTCATGGAAAATCTGATTATTTTCTCAATATTTTTATATTACATATATATATACTGCGCTGAAACCCGCATTTCCTGAACTACTATGAAAGTTTTGATCTCTTTTACAAACTTTTTCCTGTGATTTTTACTAGTTTCTTCTTTTCATATAACTTTTTTCTGCTCTTTTACCTACTTTTTTCATTCAAAGTCTGATTATTTTCTCAATATTTTTATATTATACTGCTATTTTATTATATATATACTGCGCTGAAACCGCATTTCCTCAACTACTATGAAATTTGTTGATCTTTAACCAACTTTTTCCTGTGATTTTTTACTAGTTTCTTCTTTCATATAACTTTTTCTGCTCTTTTACCTACTTTTTCATGGAAAATCTGATTATTTTCTCAATATTTTTATATTACATACATATATACTGCGCTGAAACCCGCATTTCCTGAACTACTATGAAAGTTTTTGATCTGTAACAAACTTTTTCCTCTGATTTTTACTAGTTTCTTCTTTTCATATAACTTTTTCTGCTCTTTTACCTACTTTTTTCATTCAAAGTCTGATTATTTTCTCAATATTTTTTATATTATAATATATTTATATACTGCGCTGAAACCCGCATTTCCTGAACTACTATGAAAGTTTTTGATCTTTAACCAACTTTTTCCTGTGATTTTTACTAGTTTCTTCTTTTCATATAACTTTTTCTGCTCTTTTTACCTACTTTTTTCATGGAAAATCTGATTATTTTCTCAATATTTTTATATTACATATATATATACTGCGCTGAAACCCGCTATGAAAGTTTTTGATCTTTTACAAACTTTTTCCTGTGATTTTTACTAGTTTCTTCTTTTCATATAACTTTTTCTGCTCTTTTACCTACTTTTTTCATTCAAAGTCTGATTATTTTCTCAATATTTTTATATTATACTGCTATTTTTATATATATACTGCGCTGAAACCCGCATTTCCTCAACTACTATGAAATTTGTTGATCTTTAACCAACTTTTTCCTGTGATTTTTACTAGTTTCTTCTTTTCATATAACTTTTTCTGCTCTTTTACCTACTTTTTCATGGAAAA
>CAKAIZ010000235.1:0-42723 GCA_916610145.1 Eristalis arbustorum | reverse complement strand
AAAAGAGCAGAAAAAGTTATATGAAAAGAAGAAACTAGTAAAAATGACAGGAAAAAGTTGGTTAAAGTTCAAAAACTTTCATAGTAGTTTAGGAAATGCGGGTTTCAGCGCAGTATATACATAAAAATAGCAGTATAATATAAAAACATTGAGAAAATAATCAGATTTTCCATGAAAAAAGTAGGTAAAAGAGCAGAAAAAGTTATATGAAAAGAAGAAACTAGTAAAAATCACAGGAAAAAGTTGGTTAAAGATCAAAAACTTTCATAGTAGTTTAGGAAATGCGGGTTTCAGCGCAGTATATACATAAAAATAGCAGTATAATATAAAAATATTGAGAAATTAATCAGATTTTCCATGAAAAATGTAGGTAAAAGAGCAGAAAAAGTTATATGAAAAGAAGAAACTAGTAAAAATCACAGGAAAAAGTTGGTTAAAGATCAAAAACTTTCATAGTAGTTAAGGAAATGCGGGTTTCAGCGCAGTATATATATATGTAATATAAAAATATTGAGAAAATAATCAGATTTTCCATGAAAAAAGTAGGTAAAAGAGCAGAAAAAGTTATATGAAAAGAAGAAACTAGTAAAAATGACAGGAAAAAGTTGGTTAAAGATCAAAAACTTTCATAGTAGTTTAGGAAATGCGGGTTTCAGCGCAGTATATACATAAAAATAGCAGTATAATATAAAAATATTGAGAAATATTGAGAAAATAATCAGATTTTCCATGAAAAAAGTAGGTAAAAGAGCAGAAAAAGTTATATGAAAAGAAGAAACTAGTAAAAATCACAGGAAAAAGTTGGTTAAAGATCAAAAACTTTCATAGTAGTTTAGGAAATGCGGGTTTCAGCGCAGTATATACATATAAATAGCAGTATAATATAAAAAATATAGAGAAATTAATCAGATTTTCCATGAAAAATGTAGGTAAAAGAGCAGAAAAAGTTATATGAAAAGAAGAAACTAGTAAAAATCACAGGAAAAAGTTGGTTAAAGATCTAAAACTTTCATAGTAGTTAAGGAAATGCGGGTTTCAGCGCAGTATATATATATGTAATATAAAAATATTGAGAAAATAATCAGATTTTCCATGAAAAAAGTGGGTAGAAGAGCAGAAAAAGTTATATGAAAAGAAAAAACTAGTAAAAATGACAGGAAAAAGTTGGTAAAAGATCAAAAACTTTCATAGTAGTTTAGGAAATGCGGGTTTCAGCGCAGTATATACATAAAAATAGCAGTATAATATAAAAATATTGAGAAAATAATCAGATTTTCCATGAAAAAAGTAGGTAAAAGAGCAGAAAAAGTTATATGAAAAGAAGAAACTAGTAAAAATGACAGGAAAAAGTTGGTTAAAGATCAAAAATTTCATAGTAGTTTAGGAAATGCGGGTTTCAGCGCAGTATATACATAAAAATAGCAGTATAATATAAAAATATTGAGAAAATAATCAGATTTTCCATGAAAAAAGTAGGTAAAAGAGCAGAAAAAGTTATATGAAAAGAAGAAACTAGTAAAAATCACAGGAAAAAGTTGGTTAAAGATCAACAGCTTTCATAGTAGTTTAGGAAATGCGGGTTTCAGCGCAGTTTATATATATAATATAAAAATATTGAGAAAATAATCAGATTTTCCATGAAAAAAGTAGGTAAAAGAGCAGAAAAAGTTATATGAAAAGAAGAAACTAGTAAAAATCACAGGAAAAAGTTGGTTAAAGATCAAAAACTTTCATAGTAGTTTAGGAAATGCGGGTTTCAGCGCAGTATATAAATATAATATAAAAATACTGAGAAAATTATAAGATTTTTAATGAAAAAAGTAGGTAAAAGAGCAGAAAAAGTTATATGAAAAGAAGAAACTAGTAAAAATGACAGGAAAAAGTTGGTTAAAGATCAAAAACTTTCATAGTAGTTTAGGAATAGCGGGTTTCAGCGCAGTATATAAATATAATATAAAAATATTGAGAAAATTATCAGATTTTCCATGAAAAATGTAGGTAAAAGAGCAGAAAAAGTTATATGAAAAGAAGAAACTAGTAAAAATCACAGGAAAAAAGTTGGTTAAAGATCAAAAACTTTCATAGTAGTTTAGGAAATGCGGGTTTCAGCGCAGTATATACATAAAAATAGCAGTATAATATAAAAATATTGAGAAATTAATCAGATTTTCCATGAAAAATGTAGGTAAAAGAGCAGAAAAAGTTATATGAAAAGAAGAAACTAGTAAAAATCACAGGAAAAAGTTGGTTAAAGATCTAAAACTTTCATAGTAGTTAAGGAAATGCGGGTTTCAGCGCAGTATATATATATGTAATATAAAAATATTGAGAAAATAATCAGATTTTCCATGAAAAAAGTGGGTAGAAGAGCAGAAAAAGTTATATAAAAAGAAGAAACTAGTAAAAATCACAGGAAAAAGTTGGTTAAAGATTAAAAACTTTCATAGTAGTTTAGGAAATGCGGGTTTCAGCGCAGTATATACATAAAAATAGCAGTATAATATAAAAATATTGAGAAATTAATCAGATTTTCCATGAAAAATGTAGGTAAAAGAGCAGAAAAAGTTATATGAAAAGAAGAAACTAGTAAAAATGACAGGAAAAAGTTGGTAAAAGATCAAAAACTTTCATAGTAGTTTAGGAAATGCGGGTTTCAGCGCAGTATATACATAAAAATAGCAGTATAATATAAAAATATTGAGAAAATAATCAGATTTTCCATGAAAAAAAGTAGGTAAAAGAGCAGAAAAAGTTATATGAAAAGAAGAAACTAGTAAAAATGACAGGAAAAAAGTTGGTTAAAGTTCAAAAACTAGTTTAGGAATTGCGGGTTTCAGCGCAGTATATACATAAAAATAGCAGTATAATATAAAAATATTGAGAAAATAATCAGATTTTCCATGAAAAAAAGTAGGTAAAAGAGCAGAAAAAGTTATATGAAAAGAAGAAACTAGTAAAAATCACAGGAAAAAGTTGGTTAAAGATCAAAAACTTTCATAGTAGTTTAGGAAATGCGGGTTTCAGCGCAGTATATACATAAAAATAGCAGTATAATATAAAAATATTGAGAAATTAATCAGATTTTCCATGAAAAATGTAGGTAAAAGAGCAGAAAAAGTTATATGAAAAGAAGAAACTAGTAAAAATCACAGGAAAAAGTTGGTTAAAGATCAAAAACTTTCATAGTAGTTAAGGAAATGCGGGTTTTCTGCGCAGTATATATATATGTAATATAAAAATATTGAGAAAATAATCAGATTTTCCATGAAAAAAGTAGGTAAAAGAGCAGAAAAAGTTATATAAAAAAAAAAGAAGAAACTAGTAAAAATGACAGGAAAAAGTTGGTTAAAGATCAAAAACTTTCATAGTAGTTTAGGAAATACGGGTTTCAGCGCAGTATATACATAAAAATAGCAGTATAATATAAAAATATTGAGAAAATAATCAGATTTTCCATGAAAAAAAGTAGGTAAAAGAGCAGAAAAAGTTATATGAAAAGAAGAAACTAGTAAAAATCACAGGAAAAAGTTGGTTAAAGATCAAAAACTTTCATAGTAGTTTAGGAAATGCGGGTTTCAGCGCAGTATATACATAAAAATAGCAGTATAATATAAAAATATAGAGAAATTAATCAGATTTTCCATGAAAAATGTAGGTAAAAGAGCAGAAAAAGTTATATGAAAAGAAGAAACTAGTAAAAATCACAGGAAAAAGTTGGTTAAAGATCTAAAACTTTCACAGTAGTTAAGGAAATTCGGGTTTCAGCGCAGTATATATATATGTAATATAAAAATATTGAGAAAATAATCAGATTTTCCATGAAAAAAGTAGGTAAAAGAGCAGAAAAAGTTATATGAACAGAAGAAACTAGTAAAAATCACAGGAAAAAGTTGGTTAAAGATCAACAGCTTTCATAGTAGTTTAGGAAATGCGGGTTTCATCGCAGTATATATATATGTAATATAAAAATATTGAGAAAATAATCAGATTTTCCATGAAAAAAGTAGGTAAAAGAGCAGAAAAAAGTTATATGAAAAGAAGAAACTAGTAAAAAATGACAGGAAAAAGTTGGTTAAAGATCAAAACTTTCATAGTAGTTTAGGAAATGCGGGTTTCAGCGCAGTATATATATATATGTAATATAAAAATATTGAGAAAATAATCAGATTTTCCATGAAAAAAGTAGGTAAAAGAGCAGAAAAAGTTATATGAAAAGAAGAAACTAGTAAAAAATGACAGGAAAAAGTTGGTTAAAGATCAAAAACTTTCATAGTAGTTTAGGAAATGCGGGTTTCAGCGCAGTATATACATAAAAATAGCAGTATAATATAAAAATATTGAGAAAATAATCAGATTTTCCATGAAAAAAGTAGGTAAAAGAGCAGAAAAAGTTATATGAAAAGAAGAAACTAGTAAAAATCACAGGAAAAAGTTGGTTAAAGATCAAAAACTTTCATAGTAGTTTAGGAAATGCGGGTTTCAGCGCAGTATATAAATATAATATAAAAATACTGAGAAAATTATAAGATTTTCCATGAAAAAAGTAGGTAAAAGAGCAGAAAAAGTTATATGAAAAGAAGAAACTAGTAAAAATGACAGGAAAAAGTTGGTTAAAGATCAAAAACTTTCATAGTAGTTTAGGAATAGCGGGTTTCAGCGCAGTATATAAATATAATATAAAAATATTGAGAAAATTATCAGATTTTCCATGAAAAATGTAGGTAAAAGAGCAGAAAAAGTTATATGAAAAGAAGAAACTAGTAAAAATCACAGGAAAAAGTTGGTTAAAGATCAACAACTTTCATAGTAGTTTAGGAAATGCGGGTTTCAGCGCAGTATATACATAAAAATAGCAGTATAATATAAAAAATATTAAGAAATTAATCAGATTTTCCATGAAAAATGTAGGTAAAAGAGCAGAAAAAGTTATATGAAAAGAAGAAACTAATAAAAATCACAGGAAAAAGTTGGTTAAAGATCAAAAACTTTCATAGTAGTTAAGGAAATGCGGGTTTCAGCGCGGTATATATATATGTAATATAAAAATATTGAGAAAATAATCAGATTTTCCATGAAAAATGTAGGTAAAAGAGCAGAAAAAGTTATATGAAAAGAAGAAACTAGCAAAAATCACAGGAAAAAGTTGGTTAAAGATCAAAAACTTTCATAGTAGTTTAGGAAATGCGGGTTTCAGCGCAGTATATAAATATAATATAAAAATATTGAGAAAATTATCAGATTTTCCATGAAAAAAGTGGGTAAAAGAGCAGAAAAAGTTATATGAAAAGAAGAAACTAGTAAAAATACAGGAAAAAGTTGGTTAAAGATCAAAAACTTTCATAGTAGTTTAGGAAATGCGGGTTTCAGCGCAGTATATAAATATAATATAAAAATATTGAGAAAATTATCAGATTTTCCATGAAAAATGTAGGTAAAAGAGCAGAAAAAGTTATATGAAAAGAAGAAACTAGTAAAAATCACAGGAAAAAGTTGGTTAAAGATCAAAAACTTTCATAGTAGTTTAGGAAATGCGGGTTTCAGCGCAGTATATACATAAAAATAGCAGTATAATATAAAAATATTGAGAAATTAATCAGATTTTCCATGAAAAATGTAGGTAAAAGAGCATAAAAAGTTATATGAAAAGAAGAAACTAGTAAAAATCACAGGAAAAAGTTGGTTAAAGATCAAAAACTTTCATAGTAGTTAAGGAAATGCGGGTTTCAGCGCAGTATATATATTTGTAATATAAAAATATTGAGAAAATAATCAGATTTTCCATGAAAAAAGTAGGTAGAAGAGCAGAAAAAGTTATATGAAAAGAAGAAACTAGTAAAAATCACAGGAAAAAGTTGGTTAAAGATCAAAAACTTTCATAGTAGTTTAGGAAATGCGGGTTTCAGCGCAGAATATAAATATAATATAAAAATATTGAAAAAATAATCAGATTTTCCATGAAAAAAGTAGGTAAAAGAGCAGAAAAAGTTATATGAAAAAAAGAGACTAGTAAAAATCACAGGAAAAAGTTGGTTAAAGATCAAAAACTTTCATAGTAGTTTAGGAAATGCGGGTTTCAGCGCAGTATATACATAAAAATAGCAGTATAATATAAAAATATTAAGAAATTAATCAGATTTTCCATGAAAAATGTAGGTAAAAGAGCAGAAAAAGTTATATGAAAAGAAGAAACTAGTAAAAATCACAGGAAAAAGTTGGTGAAAGATCGAAAACTTTCATAGTAGTTCAGGAAATGCGGGTTTTAGCGCAGTATATAAAAATATTGAGAAAATAATCAGATTTTCCATGAAAAATGTAGGTAAAAGAGCGGAAAAAGTTATATGAAAAGAAGAAACTAGTAAAAATCACAGGAAAAAGTTGGTTAAAGATCAAAAACTTTCATAGTAGTTCAGGAAATGCGGGTTTCAGCGCAGTATATATATATATATGTAATATAAAAATATTGAGAAAATAATCAGATTTTCCATGAAAAAAGTAGGTAAAAGAGCAGAAAAAGTTATATGAAAAGAAGAAACTAGTAAAAATGACAGGAAAAAGTTGGTTAAAGATCAAAAACTTTCATAGTAGTTTAGGAAATGCGGGTTTCAGCGCAGTATATACATAAAAATAGCAGTATAATATAAAAATATTGAGAAAATAATCAGATTTTCCATGAAAAAAGTAGGTAAAAGAGCAGAAAAAGTTATATGAAAAGAAGAAACTAGTAAAAAACACAGGAAAAAGTCGGTTAAAGATCAAAAACTTTCATAGTAGTTCAGGAAATGCGGGTTTCAGCGCTGTATATATATATATATAATATAAAAATATTGAGAAAATAATCAGATTTTCCATGAAAAATGTAGGTAAAAGAGCAGAAAAAGTTATATGAAAAGAAGAAACTAGTAAAAATCACAGGAAAAAGTTGGTTAAAGATCGAAAACTTTCATAGTAGTTCAGGAAATGCGGGTTTTAGCGCAGTATATAAAAATATTGAGAAAATAATCAGATTTTCCATGAAAAATGTAGGTAAAAGAGCGGAAAAAGTTATATGAAAAGAAGAAACTAGTAAAAATCACAGGAAAAAGTTGGTTAAAGATCAAAAACGTTCATAGTAGTTCAGGAAATGCGGGTTTCAGCGCAGTATATATATGATAATAGCAGTATAATATAAAAATATTGAGAAAATAATCAGATTTTCCATGAAAAATGTAGGTAAAAGAGCAGAAAAAGTTATATGGAAAGAAGAAACTAGTAAAAATCACAGGAAAAAGTTGGTTAAAGATCAAAAACTTTCATAGTAGTTTAGGAAATGCGGGTTTCAGCGCAGTATATACATGAAAATAGCAGTATAATATAAAAATATTGAGAAATTAATCAGATTTTCCATGAAAAATGTAGGTAAAAGAGCAGAAAAAGTTATATAAAAAGAAGAAACTAGTAAAAATCACAGGAAAAAGTTGGTTAAAGATCAAAAACTTTCATAGTAGTTAAGGAAATGCGTGTTTCAGCGCAGTATATATATATGTAATATAAAAATATTGAGAAAATAATCAGATTTTTCATGAAATATGTAGGTAAAAGAGCAGAAAAAGTTATATGAAAAGAAGAAACTAGTAAAAATCACAGGAAAAAGTTGGTTAAAGATCAAAAACTTTCATAGTAGTTTAGGAAATGCGGGTTTCAGCGCAGTATATATATAATATATATAATATAAAAATATTGAGAAAATAATCAGATTTTCCATGAAAAAAGTAGGTAAGAGAGCAGAAAAAGTTATATGAAAAGAAGAAACTAGTAAAAATCACAGGAAAAAGTTGGTTAAAGATCAAAAACTTTCATAGTAGTTAAGGAAATGCGGGTTTCAGCGCAGTATATATATATGTAATATAAAAATATTGAGAAAATAATCAGATTTTCCATGAAAAAAGTAGGTAAAAGAGCAGAAAAAGTTATATGAAAAGAAGAAACTAGTAAAAATGACAGGAAAAAGTTGGTTAAAGATCAAAAACTTTCATAGTAGTTTAGGAAATGCGGGTTTCAGCGCAGTATATACATAAAAATAGCAGTATAATATAAAAATATTGAGAAAATAATCAGATTTTCCATGAAAAAAGTAGGTAAAAGAGCAGAAAAAGTTATATGAAAAGAAGAAACTAGTAAAAATCACAGGAAAAAGTTGGTTAAAGATCAAAAGCTTTCATAGTAGTTTAGGAAATGCGGGTTTCAGTGCAGTATATACATAAAAATAGCAGTATAATATAAAAATATTGAGAAAATAATCAGATTTTCCATGAAAAAAGTAGGTAAAAGAGCAGAAAAAGTTATATGAAAAGAAGAAACTAGTAAAAATGACAGGAAAACGTTGGTTAAAGATCAAAAACTTTCATAATAGTTTAGGAAATGCGGGTTTCAGCGCAGTATATATATATGTAATATAAAAATATTGAGAAAATAATCAGATTTTCCATGAAAAAAGTAGGTAAAAGAGCAGAAAAAGTAATATGAAAAGAAGAAACTAGTAAAAATCACAGGAAAAAGTTGGTTAAAGATCAAAAACTTTCATAGTAGTTTAGGAAATGCGGGTTTCAGTGCAGTATATACATAAAAATAGCAGTATAATATAAAAATATTGAGAAAATAATCAGATTTTCCATGAAAAAAGTAGGTAAAAGAGCAGAAAAAGTTATATGAAAAGAAGAAACTAGTAAAAATGACAGGAAAACGTTGGTTAAAGATCAAAAACTTTCATAGTAGTTTAGGAAATGCGGGTTTCAGCGCAGTATATATATATGTAATATAAAAATATTGAGAAAATAATCAGATTTTCCATGAAAAAAGTAGGTAAAAGAGCAGAAAAAGTAATATGAAAAGAAGAAACTAGTAAAAATCACAGGAAAAAGTTGGTTAAAGATCAAAAACTTTCATAGTAGTTTAGGAAATGCGGGTTTCAGCGCAGTATATACATAAAAATAGCAGTATAATATAAAAATATTGAGAAAATAATCAGATTTTCCATGAAAAAAGTAGGTAAAAGAGCAGAAAAAGTTATATGAAAAGAAGAAACTAGTAAAAATCACAGGAAAAAGTTGGTTAAAGATCAAAAACTTTCATAGTAGTTTAGGAAATGCGGGTTTCAGCGCAGTATATACATGAAAATAGCAGTATAATATAAAAATATTGAGAAATTAATCAGATTTTCCATGAAAAATGTATGTAAAAGAGCAGAAAAAGTTATATAAAAAGAAGAAACTAGTAAAAATCACAGGAAAAAGTTGGTTAAAGATCAAAAACTTTCATAGTAGTTAAGGAAATGCGGGTTTCAGCGCAGTATATATATATGTAATATAAAAATATTGAGAAAATAATCAGATTTTTCATGAAATATGTAGGTAAAAGAGCAGAAAAAGTTATATGAAAAGAACAAACTAGTAAAAATCACAGGAAAAAGTTGGTTAAAGATCAAAAACTTTCATAGTAGTTTAGGAAATGCGGGTTTCAGCGCAGTATATATACAATATATATAATATAAAAATATTGAGAAAATAATCAGATTTTCCATGAAAAAAGTAGGTAAGAGAGCAGAAAAAGTTATATGAAAAGAAGAAACTAGTAAAAATCACAGGAAAAAGTTGGTTAAAGATTAACAACTTTCATAGTAGTTAAGGAAATGCGGGTTTCAGCGCAGTATATACATAAAAATAGCAGTATAATATAAAAATATTGAGAAAATAATCAGATTTTCCATGAAAAAAGTAGGTAAAAGAGCAGAAAAAGTTATATGAAAAGAAGAAACTAGTTAAAATCACAGGAAAAAGTTGGTTAAAGATCAAAAACTTTCATAGTAGTTTAGGAAATGCGGGTTTCAGCGCAGTATATATATAATATATATAATATAAAAATATTGAGAAAATAATCAGATTTTCCATGAAAAAAGTAGGTAAGAGAGCAGAAAAAGTTATATGAAAAGAAGAAACTAGTAAAAATCACAGGAAAAAGTTGGTTAAAGATCAAAAACTTTCATAGTAGTTAAGGAAATGCGGGTTTCAGCGCAGTATATATATATGTAATATAAAAATATTGAGAAAATAATCAGATTTTTCATGAAATATGTAGGTAAAAGAGCAGAAAAAGTTATATGAAAAGAAGAAACTAGTAAAAATCACAGGAAAAAGTTGGTTAAAGATCAAAAACTTTCATAGTAGTTTAGGAAATGCGGGTTTCAGCGCAGTATATATATAATATATATAATATAAAAATATTGAGAAAATAATCAGATTTTCCATGAAAAAAGTAAGTAAGAGAGCAGAAAGAGTTATATGAAAAGAAGAAACTAGTAAAAATCACAGGAAAAAGTTGGTTAAAGATCAAAAACTTTCATAGTAGTTAAGGAAATGCGGGTTTCAGCGCAGTATATATATATGTAATATAAAAATATTGAGAAAATAATCAGATTTTCCATGAAAAATGTAGGTAAAAGAGCAGAAAAAGTTATATGAAAAGAAGAAACTAGTAAAAATGACAAGAAAAAAGTTGGTTAAAGATCAAAAACTTTCATAGTAGTTTAGGAAATGCGGGTTTCAGCGCAGTATATACATAAAAATAGCAGTATAATATAAAAATATTGAGAAAATAATCAGATTTTCCATGAAAAAAGTAGGTAAAAGAGCAGAAAAAGTTATATGAAAAGAAGAAACTAGTAAAAATCACAGGAAAAAGTTGGTTAAAGATCAAAAACTTTCATAGTAGTTTAGGAAATGCGGGTTTCAGCGCAGTATATACATAAAAATAGCAGTATAATATAAAAATATTGAGAAAATAATCAGATTTTCCATGAAAAAAGTAGGTAAAAGAGCAGAAAAAGTTATATGAAAAGAAAAGACTAGTAAAAATCACAGGAAAAAAGTTGGTTTAAGATCAAAAACTTTCATAGTAGTTAAGGAAATGCGGGTTTCAGCGCAGTATATACATAAAAATAGCAGTATAATATAAAAATATTAAGAAATTAATCAGATTTTCCATGAAAAATGTAGGTAAAAGAGCAGAAAAAGTTATATGAAAAGAAGAAACTAGTAAAAATGACAGGAAAAAGTTGGTTAAAGATCAAAAACTTTCATAGTAGTTTAGGAAATGCGGGTTTCAGCGCAGTATATATATAATATATATAATATAAAAATATTGAGAAAATAATCAGATTTTCCATGAAAAAAGTAGGTAAGAGAGCAGAAAAAGTTATATGAAAAGAAGAAACTAGTAAAAATCACAGGAAAAAGTTGGTAAAAGATCAAAAACTTTCATAGTAGTTAAGGAAATGCAGGTTTCAGCGCAGTATATACATACAAATAGCAGTATAATATAAAAATATTGAGAAAATAATCAGATTTTCCATGAAAAAAGTAGGTAAAAGAGCAGAAAAAAGTTATATGAAAAGAAGAAACTAGTAAAAATCACAGGAAAAAGTTGGTTAAAGATCAAAAACTTTCATAGTAGTTTAGGAAATGCGGATTTCAGCGCAGTATATATATAATATATATAATATAAAAATATTGAGAAAATAATCAGATTTTCCATGAAAAAAGTAGGTAAGAGAGCAGAAAAAGTTATATGAAAAGAAGAAACTAGTAAAAATCACAGGAAAAAGTTGGTTAAAGATCAAAAACTTTCATAGTAGTTAAGGAAATGCGGGTTTCAGCGCAGTATATACATAAAAATAGCAGTATAATATAAAAATATTGAGAAAATAATCAGATTTTCCATGAAAAAAGTAGTTAAAAGAGCAGAAAAAGTTATATGAAAAGAAGAAACTAGTAAAAATGACAGGAAAAAGTTGGTTAAAGATCAAAAACTTTCATAGTAGTTTAGGAAATGCGGGTTTCAGCGCAGTATATATATAATATATATAATATAAAAATATTGAGAAAATAATCAGATTTTCCATGAAAAAAGTAGGTAAGAGAGCAGAAAAAGTTATATGAAAAGAAGAAACTAGTAAAAATCACAGGAAAAAGTTGGTTAAAGATCAAAAACTTTCATAGTAGTTAAGGACATGCGGGTTTCAGCGCAGTATATACATAAAAATAGCAGTATAATATAAAAATATTGAGAAAATTATCAGATTTTCCATGAAAAAAGTAGGTAAAAGAGCAGAAAAAGTTATATGAAAAGAAGAAACTAGTAAAAATCACAGGAAAAAGTTGGTTAAAGATCAAAAACTTTCATAGTAGTTTAGGAAATGCGGGTTTCAGCCCAGTATATATATAATATATATAATATAAAAATATTGAGAAAATAATCAGATTTTCCATGAAAAAAGTAGGTAAGAGAGCAGAAAAAGTTATATGAAAAGAAGAAACTAGTAAAAATCACAGGAAAAAGTTGGTTAAAGATCAAAAACTTTCATAGTAGTTTAGGAAATGCGGGTTTCAGCGCAGTATATATATAATATATATAATATAAAAATATTGAGAAAATAATCAGATTTTCCATGAAAAAAGTAGGTAAGAGAGCAGAAAAAGTTATATGAAAAGAAGAAACTAGTAAAAATCACAGGAAAAAGTTGGTTAAAGATCAAAAACTTTCATAGTAGTTAAGGAAATGCGGGTTTCAGCGCAGTATATACATAAAAATAGCAGTATAATATAAAAATATTGAGAAAATAATCAGATTTTCCATGAAAAAAGTAGGTAAAAGAGCAGAAAAAGTTATATGAAAAGAAGAAACTAGTAAAAATCACAGGAAAAAGTTGGTGGAAGATCAAAAACTTTCATAGTAGTTTAGGAAATGCGGGTTTCAGCGCAGTATATATATAATATATATAATATAAAAATATTGAGAAAATAATCAGATTTTCCATGAAAAAAGTAGGTAAGAGAGCAGAAAAAGTTATATGAAAAGAAGAAACTAGTAAAAATCACAGGAAAAAGTTGGTTAAAGATCAAAAACTTTCATAGTAGTTAAGGAAATGCGGGTTTCAGCGCAGTATATACATAAAAATAGCAGTATAATATAAAAATATTGAGAAAATAATCAGATTTTCCATGAAAAAAGTAGGTAAAAGAGCAGAAAAAGTTATATGAAAAGAAGAAACTAGTAAAAATCACAGGAAAAAGTTGGTTAAAGATCAAAAACTTTCATAGTAGTTTAGGAAATGCGGGTTTCAGCGCAGTATATATATAATATAAAAATATTGAGAAAATAATCAGATTTTCCATGAAAAAAGTAGGTAAGAGAGCAGAAAAAGTTATATGAAAAGAAGAAACTAGTAAAAATCACAGGAAAAAGTTGGTTAAAGATCAAAAACTTTCATAGAAGTTAAGGAAATGCGGGTTTCAGCGCAGTATATACATAAAAATAGCAGTATAATATAAAAATATTGAGAAAAAAATCAGATTTTCCATGAAAAAAGTAGGTAAAAGAGCAGAAAAAGTTATATGAAAAGAAGAAACTAGTAAAAATCACAGGAAAAAGTTGGTTAAAGATCAAAAACTTTCATAGTAGTTTAGGAAATGCGGGTTTCAGCGCAGTATATATATAATATATATAATATAAAAATATTGAGAAAATAATCAGATTTTCCATGAAAAAAGTAGGTAAGAGAGCAGAAAAAGTTATATGAAAAGAAGAAACTAGTAAAAATCACAGGAAAAAGTTGGTTAAAGATCAAAAACTTTCATAGTAGTTTAGGAAATGCGGGTTTCAGCGCAGTATATACATAAAAATAGCAGTATAATATAAAAATATTGAGAAAATAATCAGATTTTCCATGAAAAAAGTAGGTAAGAGAGCAGAAAAAGTTATATGAAAAGAAGAAACTAGTAAAAATCACAGGAAAAAGTTGGTTAAAGATCAAAAACGTTCATAGTAGTTAAGGAAATGCGGGTTTCAGCGCAGTATATACATAAAAATAGCAGTATAATTTAATTATTTTATTATTCAGATTTTTATTATTAATCAGATTTTCCATGAAAAATGTAGGTAAAAGAGCAGAAAAAGTTATATGAAAAAGAAGAAACTAGTAAAAATCACAGGAAAAAGTTGGTTAAAGATCAAAAACTTTCATAGTAGTTTAGGAAATGCGGGTTTCAGCGCAGTATATATATATGTAATATAAAAATATTGAGAAAATAATCAGATTTTCCATGAAAAAAGTAGGTAAAAGAGCAGAAAAAGTTATATGAAAAGAAGAAACTAGTAAAAATCACAGGAAAAAGTTGGTTAAAGATCAAAAACTTTCATAGTAGTTTAGGAAATGCGGGTTTCAGCGCAGTATATATATATGTAATATAAAAATATTGAGAAAATAATCAGATTTTCCATGAAAAAAGTAGGTAAAAGAGCAGAAAAAGTTATATGAAAAGAAGAAACTAGTAAAAATCACAGGAAAAAGTTGGTTAAAGATCAAAAACTTTCATAGTAGTTTAGGAAATGCGGGTTTCAGCGCAGTATATAAATATAATATAAAAATATTGAGAAAATAATCAGATTTTCCATGAAAAAAGTAGGTAAAAGAGCAGAAAAAGTTATATGAAAAGAAGAAACTAGTAAAAATCACAAGAAAAAGTTGGTTAAAGATCAAAAACTTTCATAGTAGTTTAGGAAATGCGGGTTTCAGCGCAGTATATACATAAAAATAGCAGTATAATATAAAAATATTGAGAAATTAATCAGATTTTCCATGAAAAATGTAGGTAAAAGAGCAGAAAAAGTTATATGAAAAGAAGAAACTAGTAAAAATCACAGGAAAAAGTTGGTTAAAGATCAAAAACTTTCATAGTAGTTTAGGAAATGCGGGTTTCAGCGCAGTATATACATGAAAATAGCAGTAAAATATAAAAATATTGAGAAATTAATCAGATTTTCCATGAAAAATGGAGGTAAAAGAGCAGAAAAAGTTATATAAAAAGAAGAAACTAGTAAAACTCACAGGAAAAAGTTGGTTAAAGATCAAAAACTTTCATAGTAGTTAAGGAAATGCGGGTTTCAGCACAGTATATATATATGTAATATAAAAATATTGAGAAAATAATCAGATTTTCCATGAAAAAAGTAGGTAAAAGAGCAGAAAAAGTTATATGAAAAGAAGAAACTAGTAAAAATGACAGGAAAAAGTTGGTTAAAGATCAAAAACTTTCATAGTAGTTTAGGAAATGCGGGTTTCAGCGCAGTATGTACATAAAAATAGCAGTATAATATAAAAATATTGAGAAATTAATCAGATTTTCCATGAAAAATGTAGGTAAAAGAGCAGAAAAAGTTATGTGAAAAGAAGAAACTAGTAAAAATCACAGGAAAAAGTTGGTTAAAAATCAAAAACTTTCATAGTAGTTAAGGAAATGCGGGTTTCAGCGCAGTATATATATATGTAATATAAAAATATTGAGAAAATAATCAGATTTACCATGAAAAAAGTAGGTAAAAGAGCAGAAAAAGTTATATGAAAAGAAGAAACTAGTAAAAATGACAGGAAAAAGTTGCTTAAAGATCAAAAACTTTCATAGTAGTTTAGGAAATGCGGGTTTCAGCGCAGTATATACATAAAAATAGCAGTATAATATAAAAATATTGAGAAAATAATCAGATTTTCCATGAAAAAAGTAGGTAAAAGAGCAGAAAAAGTTATATGAAAAGAAGAAACTAGTAAAAATGACAGGAAAAAGTTGGTTAAAGATCAAAAACTTTCATAGTAGTTTAGGAAATGCGGGTTTCAGCGCAGTATATACATAAAAATAGCAGTATAATATAAAAATATTGAGAAATTAATCAGATTTTCCATGAAAAATGTAGGTAAAAGAGCAGAAAAAGTTATATGAAAAGAAGAAACTAATAAAAATCACAGGAAAAAGTTGGTTAAAGATCAAAAACTTTCATAGTAGTTTAGGAAATGCTAAAAAATAGCAGTATAATATAAAAATATTGAGAAATTAATCAGATTTTCCATGAAAAAAGTAGGTAAAAGAGCAGAAACTAGTAAAAATCACAGGAAAAAGTTGGTTAAAGATCAAAAACTTTCATAGTAGTTTAGGAAATGCGGGTTTCAGCGCAGTATATACATAAAAATAGCAGTATAATATAAAAATATTGAGAAAATAATCAGATTTTCCATGAAAAAAGTAGGTAGGTTAGGTTAGGTTGTAGTGGCTGACTGCTGCAGAGCAGTCACACTTAGGCCAGAATAGGCCCTTTGTGATACCACGCGGATTGACTTCTCCTAACGCTGGAACCAGTTGGTGCAGACAAGGTGATGAGTGTTCTCTTCCTCCTCTTCATCCATGCAGCTTCTGCAAAAATCGTTATATGGTGCACCTATCCTGCGAGCATGAGTGCCAATTACACAGTGCCCGGTTATGACTCCTATAAGGGTCCTTACTGAGGGCTTGCTGAGTCCAAGTAGACTGAGTGACCGTTTTAGGTTAAGTGATGGCCAGATTTCTTTTGTTTTAAGGCAGGTGGTGCTTTCTAGCCATTTGTCATTGGTGGTTTTGATTGTATGAATCTTTAAAAGATGATAGGCTGTAGCGATCGGCATGGAAGGTGGTACCCCTTCTATCGATAGGGATGAGGTTGTACCACACCTAGCGAGTTCGTCGGCTTTGCAGTTTCCTGGTATGTCACAATGTCCCGGCACCCACATGAGGTGAATGTTAAAATGATCGGCCATCTCGTTAAGAGACAGCCTGCAATTAAGGGATGTTTTAGAGTAGAACATGACATTGTCCAGGGATTTTATGGCGGCCTGACTATCGGAACAAATGGTGATATCCCTTCTTGATATCACATTGTTTTTAAGCCAGGACAGCGCCTCTTTAATCGCTATGGTTTCTGCCTGAAAAACGCTACAGTAATCAGGGAGCTTCACGGAGATAGCAATATTGAGGTCTTGTGAATAGACACCCGCACCCACCCCTTCGTTTGTCTTTGAACCATCCGTGAAGATGCGCAAAGGATCTTTCAGTGTTTGCATATCAGTCATCCAGTCCGATCTGGAGGGAATACTGATTGAGAATTTCTTTTCAAAGATGGCCTGGGGTAGTAGGCGGTCGGTGTCGCTAGGTAGGAAGTTAAATTCCTTGAGAATGGTTGAGTGGCCAGTGTTGAGTTCGGACCACAATCGAAGTGTTTTGAGTCTCATGGCTGTACTTGCTGCTACTTGTTTCCCGAATATTTCCAGAGGTGGGAGGTGGAGGAGAATATTCAGTGCGTCTGACGGAGTACTTCTCAGTGCCCCGCTGATACACAGGCAGGCCAGTCTTTGTACTCGGTTGAGTGCATTGCAGTTTATAGCCTTGTTTAGTGCTGTCCACCAAACTGAGACACCATACAAAAGTGTCGGTCTGACGATAGAGGTGTAAATCCAGTGAGCGATGCGAGGTTGTAGGCCCCATTTGCATCCAATGGCCTTTTTGCAGCAAAAAAGTGCAGAAGAGGCTTTTTTTACCCTTTCCTGGATATAGAGCTTCCAGTTTAGCTTGCTGTCGAGAGTGAGACCCAGAAATTTTGCACTGGTGGTTAGCTGTAATGTAGTGCCGCACAGCAGTGGGGGGTCGAATTGGGGGATTTTGTATCTTTTGGTGAAGAGTACGATATCCGTTTTTTGTGGGTTGACGCCAAGTCCGCATGTTTGTGTCCATGCCTCTAGCTTGTCAAAGGCATTCTGCATTATGTCTCTTAGAGTAGAGACGAATTTGCCGGATGCCGCTATGGCAATATCATCCGCATACGCAATAACTTTGCACCCTACCTCTTCCAGTATTAGTAGCAGTTCATTTACCGCTACGTTCCAAAGAAGGGGTGAGAGAACACCTCCTTGTGGGGTGCCCCTATTAACTCCTCTATGGATCTTAGCGTCTCCCATCTGAGAGTGTATTACTCTGGTGGTGAGTAGCTGATGAATGAAGGCCACTAGGGGCTTTCCGATCCCGAGGTTGCTAAGCGCAAGTGAAATTGCGTCCGGGTTGATATTGTTAAAGGCACCCTCGATGTCGAGAAAAGTCACAAGTGTGTATTCTTTGAACTCGAGAGATTTTTCGATGGTGCCTATCAGAGAGTGGAGGGCTGTTTCTACAGATTTGCCCTTGTTGTAGGCATTTTGTGCAGATGAGAGTCTGCATGCTGGGATAGCATGCCTGATATATTGGTCTATAAGCTTCTCCAAGGTTTTCAGGAGAAACGAGGAGAGACTTATTGGCCTGAGGTCCTTTGGTTTGGCATGGGAGTATTTACCCGCTTTGGGGATAAACACTACTTTGACCCTTTTCCAGGAGCTGGGGACATGACTGAGACTCATACAGCCTATGAATATGCTAAGAATCCAAGGCATGATGAGGTCAGCTGTTCTTTGGAGCTCCGCCGGGATGATGCCGTCAGGTCCCGCTGACTTGAAGGGTTTGAAGCTTGTCAGTGCCCACATGATAGTGGTGTGGCTGACATTTATAAGGTTACATGAAGTTTTTGGGGGAGATACCACTTCCTTATTGGCTCTAATCGGGAAGTTGCCCGGAAAGTGTGTATCAACAAGGAGACTGAGGGTTTCCTCGCTGGATGTGGTCCAGGTTCCGTCAGGTTTTTGTAGGAAGCTAGGCGATTTAGGGGATCGGAGACTTCTTCGATTTTACCACAAAAAAGTCTCCAAGAGGTTCGTTGGGCCTTTCTCAATTCAGTTTTAAAGGTACTGAGGTGTTCCTTATAGGAATCCCAGTCCTTAGCATCACGAGAGCCCTTCGCCTTGTTAAAGAGCTTTCTACAACTCTTGCGCAAAAGGTCAATTTCATGGTTCCACCAGGGAGGCTTAGACTTGCCTCTTTGCCTGCTGATTGGACATGACATTGCCATTGCATTGTTGAGAGTTTTTGTGAGGTTGTCCACCGAATGTTCGAGATCAGTGGGGTTGCTCGGGATGGAGATGTTGGTGCTCGACATTGTTGCCGCAACAATCTCTCTATATCTGTCCCAGTTGGTTCTCTTAGGATTTCTAAAGACCCTTGGGGATGGGGGGGCACTCGCTATACTGAACATTAGATAGCCGTGATCAGAGAAGGAGTGATCGGATGATACCCTCCAATTGCTGATTCTATCCGCTATATGGTCAGACACGAGTGTAAGGTCTAGGACTTCCTGTCTATTCCTAGTTACGAAGGTAGGTGTATTACCTTGGTTACACAAGTCTAATCTACTACTTATAAGGTAGTTGAAAAGGTACTCACCTCTTTCGTTGATGTCCGTGCTTCCCCATATTGTGTGATGGGCGTTTGCATCACAGCCTAGGATTAGCGCGGTTTTTGTTCTTTCCGCCTCAGCAATCGTCCTTTTCAGTATCTCTGACGGACATTCCCCATGGTCATGGGCCATGTAGGAGGAGACTAGCCATAGTTTGGTTTTGCCTGCCTCCAGGCAAACAGTGACTGAGTCTCGATCGCTAAGATGGGAGAGAATGTGAGTATTCAAAGAACTCTTTGTAAGTATGCCGGCTCTTGGCTTACCTTCATTCCTTACATAATAGAGGTTGAATTGCTGATTCCTTAGTCCACGAACTATGTCGTTGACTACCCAGGGTTCCTGGGCCAGGACTATGTCGTCTCCGCAGGTGTTAGCGCGGAGAAGAAGAGCGGCCGAGGCCGCGATGGAGCGGTGGAGATTAATCTGTGTCACCCGGAGCATAGCTGTCGGGTAACGTGTCCGCCTTGGTTCCGGACACAATCTCCACCACTGTTGAGTTAGCCTCCAGAAGAGAGTCTTCCTGACTATTGGGCGGGGTGCTGGCTAATTCCAGGTCGGAGAGGCCAATATCATCAGCTTCCTGACCATGGCTACCCAGGACATGGGTCAGCGTCTGCGTGCCAGAGCCCTCCTCCTCCACCTCCATCGGTACCATATTGGCTACAGGGGTTGCCCTCACGATGGAGCCTGAAGTAGAGGGTTGAGGCTCGCTTGAAGCAGGACGGTCTTTCTCCTCCTCTGCTACCGCCGTCAGTATATTACCGACAGTAGAAGCAGCAGAGGTGGAGGGAGGCTGTTCCGCTTTCGCGCTTGTCTCCCCATCCTTTTTATACACCCTCAGGGTGATCGTCCCAAAGCCGTAGTGGATGACACCTTCCGACTTGGCAAGTGGGTCCAGTGATTCCTTGTTTATTATTATCACTGCGGACCTCGTTTCTCCCTTTAGTTCATCCAGCTTGACAACCTTCCAATTGTGGGTAGGAAGGTTTGGGTTGCAAATTTGGATGAACTTTAGGATTGTAGCAGGGTCTGAGGGGCTTCGCGGAAGGTAAGTGCGGGTTCTTGGTCTACTGGGGATTTGATCACTCGTTACGACCTCGAGCCGCGCCCCCTTCCACACCTCACCCAGTCTGCTGATGGCTTTTTTAAAGAGATCAGCCGATCTCTGGCACGTGAAAGTCACGAGCTTAATATGACCCTGGTGCCATCCTCCGTCACGCCCTACAGGTGCAAGGCCTCCGTTTTCCAGCACCAGGCTCAGATAGATGTCATTAATCGCTGACTCCACCTTCTTCCAATTCAGTGGAGAGATGGCGCAGTCAGCGTGCCCTCTATCTAATACGGCGTAAGTGATTTCGCCTTTCAGCACTTCACTATACGGCCTGTTGAGCCTACTGGCAATATTTACTGTTTCACCACTCGGTTTCAGCCTCTTAGGCTCCGAGGGTGACGCCTCCAATGACCTGGCGCGTTTGGGCGTAGTGTCCCTGGTAGTGTCCGCCTGTGGTTGGCTTTTCACTACATTAGTAGCCCAAGCTAACGACCTCTTGCTACTGCTAAGTAGGTAAACGACCAGAAAAAGTTATATGAAAAGAAGAAACTAGTAAATGACAGGAAAACGTTGGTTAAAGATCAAAAACTTTCATAGTAGTATAGAAAATGCGGGTTTCAGCGCAGTATATACATAAAAATAGCAGTATAATATACAAATATTGAGAAAATAATCAGATTTTCCATGAAAAAAGCATATGTTATATGAAAAGAAGAAACTAGTAAAAATGACAGGAAAAAGTTGGTTAAAGATCAAAAACTTTCATAGTAGTTTAGGAAATGCGGGTTTCAGCGCAGTATATACATAAAAATAGCAGTATAATATAAAAATATTGAGAAATTAATCAGATTTTCCATGAAAAATGTAGGTAAAAGAGCAGAAAAAGTTATATGAAAAGAAGAAACTAGTTAAAATCACAGGAAAAAGTTGGTTAAAGATCAAAAACTTTCATAGTAGTTTAGGAATTGCGGGTTTCAGCGCAGTATATATATATATATAATATAAAAATATTGAGAAAATAATCAGATTTTCCATGAAAAATGTAGGTAAAAGAGCAGAAAAAGTTATATGAAAAGAAGAAACTAGTAAAAATCACAGGAAAAAGTTGGTAAAAGATCAAAAACTTTCATAGTAGTTTAGGAAATGCGGGTTTCAGCGCAGTTTATACATAAAAATAGCAGTATAATATAAAAATATTGAGAAATTAATCAGAATTTCCATGAAAAATGCAGGTAAAAGAGCAGAAAAAGTTATATGAAAAGAAGAAACTAGTAAAAATCACAGGAAAAAGTTGGTTAAAGATCAAAAACTTTCATAGTAGTTAAGGAAATGCGGGTTTCAGCGCAGTATATATATATGTAATATAAAAATATTGAGAAAATAATCAGATTTTCCATGAAAAAAGTAGGTAAAAGAGCAGAAAAAGTTATATGAAAAGAAGAAACTAGTAAAAATGACAGGAAAAAGTTGGTTAAAGGTCAAAAACTTGCATAGTAGTTTAGGAAATGCGGGTTTCAGCGCAGTATATACATAAAAATAGCAGTATATTATAAAAATATTAAGAAAATAATCAGATTTTCCATGAAAAAAGTAGGTAAAAGAGCAGAAAAAGTTATATGAAAAGAAGAAACTAGTAAAAATCACAGGAAAAAGTTGGTTAAAGATCAAAAACTTTCATAGTAGTTAAGGAAATGCGGGTTTCAGCGCAGTATATATATATGTAATATAAAAATATTGAGAAAATAATCAGATTTTCCATGAAAAAGTAGGTAAAAGAGCAGAAAAAGTTATATGAAAAGAAGAAACTAGTAAAAATGACAGGAAAAAGTTGGTTAAAGATCAAAAACTTTCATAGTAGTTTAGGAAATGCGGGTTTCAGCGCAGTATATACATAAAAATAGCAGTATAATATAAAAATATTGAGAAAATAATCAGATTTTCCATGAAAAAAGTAGGTAAAAGAGCAGAAAAAGTTATATGAAAAGAAGAAACTAGTAAAAATCACAGGAAAAAGTTGGTTAAAGATCAAAAACTTTCATAGTAGTTTAGGAAATGCGGGTTTCAGCGCAGTATATAAATATAATATAAAAATATTGAGAAAATTATCAGATTTTCCATGAAAAATGTAGGTAAAAGAGCAGAAAAAGTTATATGAAAAGAAGAAACTAGTAAAAATGACAGGAAATAGTTGGTTAAAGATCAAAAACTTTCATAGTAGCTTAGGAAATGCGGGTTGCAGCGCAGTAAATAAATATAATATAAAAATATTGAGAAAATAATCAGATTTTCCATGAAAAAAGTAGGTAAAAGAGCAGAAAAAGTTATATGAAAAGAAGAGACTAGTAAAAATCACAGGAAAAAGTTGGTTAAAGATCAAAAACGTTCATAGTAGTTTAGGAAATGCGGGTTTCAGCGCAGTATATACATAAAAAAATATTGAGAAAATATTCAGATTTTCCATGAAAAAAGTAGGTAAAAGAGCAGAAAAAGTTATATGAAAAGAAGAAACTAGTAAAAACCACAGGACAAAGTTGGTTAAAGATCAAAAACTTTCATAGTAGTTTAGGAAATGCGGGTTTCAGCGCAGTATATACATAAAAATAGCAGTATAATATAAAAATATTGAGAAATTAATCAGATTTTCCATGAAAAATGTAGGTAAAAGAGCAGAAAAAGTTATATGAAAAGAAGAAACTAGTTAAAATCACAGGAAAAAGTTGGTTAAAGATCAAAAACTTTCATAGTAGTTTAGGAATTGCGGGTTTCAGCGCAGTATATATATATATATAATATAAAAATATTGAGAAAATAATCAGATTTTCCATGAAAAATGTAGGTAAAAGAGCAGAAAAAGTTATATGAAAAGAAGAAACTAGTAAAAATCACAGGAAAAAGTTGGTTAAAGATCAAAAACTTTGATAGTAGTTAAGGAAATGCGGGTTTCAGCGCGGTATATATATATATAATATAAAAATATTGAGAAAATAATCAGATTTTCCATGAAAAAAGTAGGTAAAAGAGCAGAAAAAGTTATATGAAAAGAAGAAACTAGTAAAAATGACAGGAAAAAGTTGGTTAAAGATCAAAAACTTTCATAGTAGTTTAGGAAATGCGGGTTTCAGCGCAGTATATACATAAAAATAGCAGTATAATATAAAAATATTGAGAAAATAATCAGATTTTCCATGAAAAAAGCATATGTTATATGAAAAGAAGAAACTAGTAAAAATGACAGGAAAAAGTTGGTTAAAGATCAAAAACTTTCATAGTAGTTTAGGAAATGCGGGTTTCAGCGCAGTATATACATAAAAATAGCAGTATAATATAAAAATATTGAGAAATTAATCAGATTTTCCATGAAAAATGTAGGTAAAAGAGCAGAAAAAGTTATATGAAAAGAAGAAACTAGTAAAAATCACAGGAAAAAGTTGGTTAAAGATCAAGAACTTTCATAGTAGTTAAGGAAATGCGGGTTTCAGCGCAGTATATACATAAATATAGCAGTATAATATACAAATATTGAGAAAATAATCAGATTTTCCATGAAAAAAGTAGGTAAAAGAGCAGAAAAAGTTATATGAAAAGAAGAAACTAGTAAAAAGGACAGGAAAAAGTTAATTAAAGATCAAAAACTTTCATAGTAGTTTAGGAAATGCGGGTTTCAGCGCAGTATATACATAAAAATAGCAGTATAATATAAAAATATTGAGAAAATAATCAGATTTTCCATGAAAAAAGTAGGTAAAAGAGCAGAAAAAGTTATATGAAAAGAAGAAACTAGTAAAAATCACAGGAAAAAGTTGGTTAAAGATCAAAATCTTTCATAGTAGTTTAGGAAATGCGGGTTTCAGCGCAGTATATAAATATAATATAAAAATATTGAGAAAATTATCAGATTTTCCATGAAAAATTTAGGTAAAAGAGCAGAAAAAGTTATATGAAAAGAAGAAACTAGTAAAAATGACAGGAAAAAGTTGGTTAAAGATCAAAAACTTTCATAGTTGTTTAGGAAATGCGGGTTTCAGCGCAGTATATAAATATAATATAAAAATATTGAGCAAATAATCAGATTTTCAATGAAAAAAGTAGGTAAAAGAGCAGAAAAAGTTATATGAAAAGAAGAGACTAGTAAAAATCACAGGAAAAAGTTGGTTAAAGATCAAAAACTTTCATAGTAGTTTAGGAAATGCGGGTTTCAGCGCAGTATATACATAAAAATAGCAGTATAATATAAAAATATTGAGAAAATAATCAGATTTTCCATGAAAAAAGTAGGTAAAAGAGCATATGTTATATGAAAAGAAGAAACTAGTAAAAATCACAGGAAAAAGTTGGTTAAAGATCAAAAACTTTCATAGTAGTTTAGGAAATGCGGGTTTCAGCGCAGTATATACATAAAACTAGCAGTATAATATAAAAATATTGAGAAATTAATCAGATTTTCCATGAAAAATGTAGGTAAAAGAGCAGAAAAAGTTATATGAAAAGAAGAAACTAGTAAAAATCACAGGAAAAAGTTGGTTAAAGATCAAAAACGTTCATAGTAGTTAAGGAAATGCGGGTTTCAGCGCAGTATATATATATGTAATATAAAAATATTGAGAAAATAATCAGATTTTCCATGAAAAAAGTAGGTAAAAGAGCAGAAAAAGTTATATGAAAAGAAGAAACTAGTAAAAATGACAGGAAAAAGTTGGTTAAAGATCAAAAACTTTCATAGTAGTTTAGGAAATGCGGATTTCAGCGCAGTATATACATAAAAATAGCAGTATAATATAAAAATATTGAGAAAATAATCAGATTTTCCATGAAAAAAGTAGGTAAAAGAGCAGAAAAAGTTATATGAAAAGAAGAAACTAGTAAAAATCACAGGAAAAAGTTGGTTAAAGATCAAAAACTTTCATAGTAGTTTAGGAAATGCGGGTTTCAGCGCAGTATATAAATATAATATAAAAATATTGAGAAAATTATCAGATTTTCCATGAAAAATGTAGGTAAAAGAGCAGAAAAAGTTATATGAAAAGAAGAAACTAGTAAAAATGACAGGAAAAAGTTGGTTAAAGATCAAAAACATTCATAGTAGTTTAGGAAATGCGGGTTTCAGCGCAGTATATACATAAAAATAGCAGTATAATATAAAAATATTAAGAAATTAATCAGATTTTCCATGAAAAATGTAGGTAAAAGAGCAGAAAAAGTTATATGAAAAGAAGAGACTAGTAAAAATCACAGGAAAAAGTTGGTTAAAGATCAAAAACTTTCATAGTAGTTTAGGAAATGCGGGTTTCAGCGCAGTATATACATAAAAATAGCAGTATAATATAAAAATATTAAGAATTAATCAGATTTTCCATGAAAAATGTAGGTAAAAGAGCAGAAAAAGTTATATGAAAAGAAGAAACTAGTAAAAATGATAGGAAAAAGTTGGTTAAAGATCAAAAACTTTCATAGTAGTTTAGGAAATGCGGGTTTCAGCGCAGTATATACATAAAAATAGCAGTATAATATAAAAATATTGAGAAATTAATCAGATTTTCCATGAAAAATGTAGGTAAAAGAGCAGAAAAAGTTATATGAAAAGAAGGAACTAGTAAAAATCACAGGAAAAAGTTGGTTAAAGATCAAAAACTTTCATAGTAGTTAAGGAAATGCGGGTTTCAGCGCAGTATATATATATGTAATATAAAAATATTGAGAAAATAATCAGATTTTCCATGAAAAAAGTAGGTAAAAGAGCAGAAAAAGTTATATGAAAAGAAGAAACTAGTAAAAGTGACAGGAAAAAGTTGGTTAAAGATCAAAAACTTTCATAGTAGTTTAGGAAATGCGGGTTTCAGCGCAGTATATACATAAAAATAGCAGTATAATATAAAAATATTGAGAAAATAATCAGATTTTCCATGAAAAAAATAGGTAAAAGAGCAGAAAAAGTTATATGAAAAGAAGAAACTAGTAAATTCACAGGAAAAAGTTGGTTAAAGATCAAAAACTTTCATAGTAGTTTAGGAAATGCGGGTTTCAGCGCAGTATATACATAAAAATAGCAGTATAATATAAAAATATTGAGAAAATAATCAGATTTTCCATGAAAAAAGTAGGTAAAAGAGCAGAAAAAGTTATATGAAAAGAAGAAACTAGTAAAAATCACAGGAAAAAGTTGGTTAAAGATCAAAAACTTTCATAGTAGTTTAGGAAATGCGGGTTTCAGCGCAGTATATACATAAAAATAGCAGTATAAAATAAAAATATTGAGAAAATAATCAGATTTTCCATGAAAAAAGTAGGTAAAAGAGCAGAAAAAGTTATATGAAAAGAAGGAACTAGTAAAAATCACAGGAAAAAGTTGGTTAAAGATCAAAAACTTTCATAGTAGTTAAGGAAATTCGGGTTTCAGCGCAGTATATATATATGTAATATAAAAATATTGAGAAAATAATCAGATTTTCCATGAAAAAAGTAGGTAAAAGAGCAGAAAAAGTTATATGAAAAGAAGAAACTAGTAAAAGTGACAGGAAAAAGTTGGTTAAAGATCAAAAACTTTCATAGTAGTTTAGGAAATGCGGGTTTCAGCGCAGTATATACATAAAAATAGCAGTATAATATAAAAATATTGAGAAAATAATCAGATTTTCCATGAAAAAAATAGGTAAAAGATCAGAAAAAGTTATATGAAAAGAAGAAACTAGTAAAATCACAGGAAAAAGTTGGTTAAAGATCAAAAACTTTCATAGTAGTTTAGGAAATGCGGGTTTCAGCGCAGTATATACATAAAAATAGCAGTATAATATAAAAATATTGAGAAAATAATCAGATTTTCCATGAAAAAAGTAGGTAAAAGAGCAGAAAAAGTTATATGAAAAGAAGAAACTAGTAAAAATCACAGGAAAAAGTTGGTTAAAGATCAAAAACTTTCATAGTAGTTTAGGAAATGCGGGTTTCAGCGCAGTATATACATAAAAATAGCAGTATAAAATAAAAATATTGAGAAATTAATCAGATTTTCCATGAAAAATGTAGGTAAAAGAGCAGAAAAAGTTATATGAAAAGAAGAAACTAGTAAAAATCACAGGAAAAAGTTGGTTAAAGATCAAAAACTTTCATAGTAGATAAGGAAATGCGGGTTTCAGCGCAGTATATATATATGTAATATAAAAATATTGAGAAAATAATCAGATTTTCCATGAAAAAAGTAGGTAAAAGAGCAGAAAAAGTTATATGAAAAGAAGAAACTAGTAAAAAACACAGGAAAAAGTTGGTTAAAGATCAAAAACTTTCATAGTAGTTTAGGAAATGCGGGTTTCAGCGCAGTATATACATAAAAATAGCAGTATAATATAAAAATATTAAGAAATTAATCAGATTTTCCATGAAAAATGTAGGTAAAAGAGCAGAAAAAGTTATATGAAAAGAAGAGACTAGTAAAAATCACAGGAAAAAGTTGGTTAAAGATCAAAAACTTTCATAGTAGTTTAGGAAATGCGGGTTTCAGCGCAGTATATACATAAAAATAGCAGTATAATATAAAAATATTAAGAAATTAATCAGATTTTCCATGAAAAATGTAGGTAAAAGAGCAGAAAAAGTTATATGAAAAGAAGAAACTAGTAAAAATGATAGGAAAAAGTTGGTTAAAGATCAAAAACTTTCATAGTTGTTTAGGAAATGCGGGTTTCAGCGCAGTATATACATAAAAATAGCAGTATAATATAAAAATATTGAGAAAATAATCAGATTTTCCATGAAAAAAGTAGGTAAAAGAGCAGAAAAAGTTATATGAAAAGAAGAAACTAGTAAAAATCACAGGAAAAGGTTGGTTAAAGATCAAACACTTTCATAGTAGTTTAAGAAATGCGGGTTTCAGCGCAGTATATACATAAAAATAGCAGTATAATATAAAAATATTGAGAAATTAATCAGATTTTCCATGAAAAATGTAGGTAAAAGAGCAGAAAAAGTTATATGAAAAGAAGAAACTAGTAAAAATCACAGGAAAAAGTTGGTTAAAGATCAAAAACTTTCATAGTAGTTAGGGAAATGCGGGTTTCAGCGCAGTATATATATATGTAATATAAAAATATTGAGAAAATAATCAGATTTTCCATGAAAAAAGTAGGTAAAAGAGCAGAAAAAGTTATATGAAAAGAAGAAACTAGTAAAAATGACAGGAAAAAGTTGGTTAAAGATCAAAAACTTTCATAGTAGTTTAGGAAATGCGGGTTTCAGCGCAGTATATACATAAAAATAGCAGTATTATATAAAAATATTGAGAAAATAATCAGATTTTCCATGAAAAAAATAGGTAAAAGAGCAGAAAAAGTTATATGAAAAGAAGAAACTAGTAAAATCACAGGAAAAAGTTGGTTAAAGATCAAAAACTTTCATAGTAGTTTAGGAAATGCGGGTTTCAGCGCAGTATATACATAAAAATAGCAGTATAATATAAAAATATTGAGAAAATAATCAGATTTTCCATGAAAAAAAGTAGGTAAAAGAGCAGAAAAAGTTATATGAAAAGAAGAAACTAGTAAAAATCACAGGAAAAAGTTGGTTAAAGATCAAAAACTTTCATAGTAGTTCAGGAAATGCGGGTTTCAGCGCAGTATATATATATGTAATATAAAAATATTGAGAAAATAATCAGATTTTCCATGAAAAAAGTAGGTAAAAGAGCAGAAAAAGTTATATGAAAAGAAGAAACTAGTAAAAATGACAGGAAAAAGTTGGTTAAAGATCAAAAACTTTCATAGTAGTTTAGGAAATGCGGGTTTCAGCGCAGTATATACATAAAAATAGCAGTATAATATAAAAATATTGAGAAAATAATCAGATTTTCCATGAAAAAAGTAGGTAAAAGAGCATATGTTATATGAAAAGAAGAAACTAGTAAAAATCACAGGAAAAAGTTGGTTAAAGATCAAAAACTTTCATAGTAGTTTAGGAAATGCGGGTTTCAGCGCAGTATATACATAAAAATAGCAGTATAATATAAAAATATTGAGAAATTAATTAGATTTTCCATGAAAAATGTAGGTAAAAGAGCAGAAAAAGTTATATGAAAAGAAGAAACTAGTAAAAATCACAGGAAAAAGTTGGTTAAAGATCAAAAACTTTCATAGTAGTTAAGGAAATGCGGGTTTCAGCGCAGTATATAAATATAATATAAAAATATTGAGAAAATTATCAGATTTTCCATGAAAAATGTAGGTAAAAGAGCAGAAAAAGTTATATGAAAAGAAGAAACTAGTAAAAATGACAGGAAAAAGTTGGTTAAAGATCAAAAACTTTCATAGTAGTTTAGGAAATGCGGGTTTCAGCGCAGTATATAAATATAATATAAAAATATTGAGAAAATAATCAGATTTTCCATGAAAAAAGTAGGTAAAAGAGCAGAAAAAGTTATATGAAAAGAAGAAACTAGTAAAAATCACAGGAAAAAGTTGGTTAAAGATCAAAAACTTTCATAGTAGTTTAGGAAATGCGGGTTTCAGCGCAGTATATACATAAAAATAGCAGTATAATATAAAAATATTAAGAAATTAATCAGATTTTCCATGAAAAATGTAGGTAAAAGAGCAGAAAAAGTTATATGAAAAGAAGAAACTAGCAAAAATGATAGGAAAAAGTTGGTTAAAGATCAAAAACTTTCATAGTAGTTTAGGAAATGCGGGTTTCAGCGCAGTATATACATAAAAATAGCAGTATAATATAAAAATATTGAGAAAATAATCAGATTTTCCATGAAAAAAGTAGGTAAAAGAGCAGAAAAAGTTATATGAAAAGAAGAAACTAGTAAAAATCACAGGAAAAAGTTGGTTAAAGATCAAACACTTTCAAAGTAGTTTAGGAAATGCGGGTTTCAGCGCAGTATATACATAAAAATAGCAGTATAATATAAAAATATTGAGAAATTAATCAGATTTTCCATGAAAAATGTAGGTAAAAGAGCAGAAAAAGTTATATGAACAGAAGAAACTAGTAAAAATCACAGGAAAAAGTTGGTTAAAGATCAAAAACTTTCATAGTAGTTAAGGAAATGCGCGTTTCAGCGCAGTATATATATATGTAATATAAAAATATTGAGAAAATAATCAGATTTTCCATGAAAAAAGTAGGTAAAAGAGCAGAAAAAGTTATATGAAAAGAAGAAACTAGTAAAAATGACAGGAAAAAGTTGGTTAAAGATCAAAAACTTTCATAGTAGTTTAGGAAATGCGGGTTTCAGCGCAGTATATACATAAAAATAGCAGTATAATATAAAAATATTGAGAAAATAATCAGATTTTCCATGAAAAAAGTAGGTAAAAGAGGAGAAAAAGTTATATGAAAAGAAGAAACTAGTAAAATCACAGGAAAAAGTTGGTTAAAGATCAAAAACTTTCATAGTAGTTTAGGAAATGCGGGTTTCAGCGCAGTATATACATAAAAATAGCAGTATAATATAAAAATATTGAGAAAATAATCAGATTTTCCATGAAAAAGTAGGTAAAAGAGCAGAAAAAGTTATATGAAAAGAAGAAACTAGTAAAAATGACAGGAAAAAGTTGGTTAAAGATCAAAAACTTTCATAGTAGTTTAGGAAATGCGGGTTTCAGCGCAGTATATATATAAAAATAGCAGTATAATATAAAAATATTGAGAAAATAATCAGATTTTCCATGAAAAAAGTAGGTAAAAGAGCAGAAAAAGTTATATGAAAAGAAGAAACTAGTAAAAATCACAGGAAAAAGTTGGTTAAAGATCAAAAACTTTCATAGTAGTTTAGGAAATGCGGGTTTCAGCGCAGTATATACATAAAAATAGCAGTATAATATAAAAATATTGAGAAATTAATCAGATTTTCCATGAAAAATGTAGGTAAAAGAGCAGAAAAAGTTATATGAAAAGAAGAAACTAGTAAAAATCACAGGAAAAAGTTGGTTAAAGATCAAAAACTTTCATAGTAGATAAGGAAATGCGGGTTTCAGCGCAGTATATATATATGTAATATAAAAATATTGAGAAAATAATCAGATTTTCCATGAAAAAAGTAGGTAAAAGAGCAGAAAAAGTTATATGAAAAGAAGAAACTAGTAAAAATGACAGGAAAAAGTTGGTTAAAGATCAAAAACTTTCAAAGTAGTTTAGGAAATGCGGGTTTCAGCGCAGTATATACATAAAAATAGCAGAATAATATAAAAATATTGAGAAAATAATCAGATTTTCCATGAAAAAAGTAGGTAAAAGAGCAGAAAAAGTTATATGAAAAGAAGAAACTAGTAAAAAATCACAGGAAAAAGTTGGTTAAAGATCAAAAACTGTCATAGTAGTTTAGGAAATGCGGGTTTCAGCGCAGTATATACATAAAAATAGCAGTATAATATAAAAATACTGAGAAATTAATCAAATTTTCCATGAAAAATGTAGGTAAAAGAGCAGAAAAAGTTATATAAAAGGAAGAAACTAGTAAAAATCACAGGAAAAAGTTGGTTAAAGATCAAAAACTTTCATAGTAGTTTAGGAAATGCCGGTTTCAGCGCAGTATATATATATGTAATATAAAAATATTGAGAAAATAATCAGATTTTCCATGAAAAAAGTAGGTAAAAGAGCAGAAAAAGTTATATGAAAAGAAGAAACTAGTAAAAATGACAGGAAAAAGTTGGTTAAAGATCAAAAACTTTCATAGTCGTTTAGGAAATGCGGGTTTTTAGCGAAGTATATACATAAAAATAGCAGTATAATATAAAAATATTGAGAAAATAATCAGATTTTCCATAAAAAAAGTAGGTAAAAGAGCAGAAAAAGTTATATGAAAAGAAGAAACTAGTAAAAATGACAGGAAAAAGTTGGTTAAAGATCAAAAACTTACATAGTAGTTTAGGAAATGCGGGTTTCAGCGCAGTATATATATATGTAATATAAAAAATATTGAGAAAATAATCAGATTTTCCATGAAAAAAAGTAGGTAAAAGAGCAGAAAAAGTTATATGAAAAGAAGAAACTAGTAAAAATCACAGGAAAAAGTTGGTTAAAGATCAAAAACATTCATAGTAGTTTAGGAAATGCGGGTTTCAGCGCAGTATATACATAAAAAATAGCAGTATAATATAAAAATATTGAGAAATTAATCAGATTTTCCATGAAAAATGTAGGTAAAAGAGCAGAAAAAGTTATATGAAAAGAAGAAACTAGTAAAAATGACAGGAAAAAGTTGGTTAAAGATCAAAAACTTTCATAGTAGTTTAGGAAATGCGGGTTTCAGCGCAGTATATACATAAAAATAGCAGTATAATATAAAAATATTAAGAAATTAATCAGATTTTCCATGAAAAATGTAGGTAAAAGAGCAGAAAAAGTTATATGAAAAGAAGAAACTAGTAAAAATGACAGGAAAAAGTTGGTTAAAGATCAAAAACTTTCATAGTAGTTTAGGAAATGCTGGTTTCAGCGCGTATATACATAAAAATAGTAGTATATTATAAAAATATTGAGAAAATAATCAGATTTTCCATGAAAAAAATAGGTAAAAGAGCAGAAAAAGTTATATGAAAAGAAGAAACTAGTAAAAATCACAGGAAAAAGTTGGTTAAAGATCAAAAACTGTCATAGTAGTTTAGGAAATGCGGGTTTCAGCGCAGTATGTACATAAAAATAGCAGTATAATATAAAAATACTGAGAAATTAATCAAATTTTCCATGAAAAATGTAGGTAAAAGAGCAGAAAAAGTTATATAAAAGGAAGAAACTAGTAAAAATCACAGGAAAAAGTTGGTTAAAGATCAAAAACTTTCATAGTAGTTTAGGAAATGCGGGTTTCAGCGCAGTATATATATATGTAATATAAAAATATTGAGAAAATAATCAGATTTTCCATGAAAAAAGTAGGTAAAAGAGCACAAAAAGTTATATGAAAAGAAGAAACTAGTAAAAATGACAGGAAAAAGTTGGTTAAAGATCAAAAACTTTCATAGTCGTTTAGGAAATGCGGGTTTCAGCGAAGTATATACATAAAAATAGCAGTATAATATAAAAATATTGAGAAAATAATCAGATTTTCCATGAAAAAAGTAGGTAAAAGAGCAGAAAAAGTTATATGAAAAGAAGAAACTAGTAAAATCACAGGAAAAAGTTGGTTAAAGATCAAAAACTTTCATAGTAGTTTAGGAAATGCGGGTTTCAGCGCAGTATATACATAAAAATAGCAGTATAATATAAAAATATTGAGAAAATAATCAGATTTTCCATGAAAAAAGTAGGTAAAAGAGCAGAAAAAGTTATATGAAAAGAAGAAACTAGTAAAAATCACAGGAAAAAGTTGGTTAAAGATCAAAAACTTTCATAGTAGTTTAGGAAATGCGGGTTTCAGCGCAGTATATACATAAAAATAGCAGTATAATATAAAAATATTGAGAAATTAATCAGATTTTCCATGAAAAATGTAGGTAAAAGAGCAGAAAAAGTTATATGAAAAGAAGAAACTAGTAAAAATCACAGGAAAAAGTTGGTTTAAGATCAAAAACTGTCATAGTAGTTTAGGAAATGCGGGTTTCAGCGCAGTATATACATAAAAATAGCAGTATAATATAAAAATACTGAGAAATTAATCAAATTTTCCATGAAAAATGTAGGTAAAAGAGCAGAAAAAGTTATATAAAAGGAAGAAACTAGTAAAAATCACAGGAAAAAGTTGGTTAAAGATCAAAAACTTTCATAGTAGTTTAGGAAATGCGGGTTTCAGCACAGTATATATATATGTAATATAAAAATATTGAGAAAATAATCAGATTTTCCATGAAAAAAGTAGGTAAAAGAGCAGAAAAAGTTATATGAAAAGAAGAAACTAGTAAAAATGACAGGAAAAAGTTGGTTAAAGATCAAAAACTTTCATAGTCGTTTAGGAAATGCGGGTTTCAGCGAAGTATATACATAAAAATTGCAGTATAATATAAAAATATTGAGAAAATAATCAGATTTTCCATGAAAAAAGTAGGTAAAAGAGCAGAAAAAGTTATATGAAAAGAAGAAACTAGTAAAAATGACAGGAAAAAGTTGGTTAAAGATCAAAAACTTTCATAGTAGTTTAGGAAATGCGGGTTTCAGCGCAGTATATACATAAAAATAGCAGTATAATATAGAAATATTAAGAAATTAATCAGATTTTCCATGAAAAATGTAGGTAAAAGAGCAGAAAAAGTTATATGAAAAGAAGAAACTAGTAAAAATGACAGGAAAAAGTTGGTTAAAGATCAAAAACTTTCATAGTAGTTTAGGAAATGCGGGTTTCAGCGCAGTATATACATAAAAATAGCAGTATAATATAGAAATATTAAGAAATTAATCAGATTTTCCATGAAAAATGTAGGTAAAAGAGCAGAAAAAGTTATATGAAAAGAAGAAACTAGTAAAAATGACAGGAAAAAGTTGGTTAAAGATCAAAAACTTTCATAGTAGTTTAGGAAATGCGGGTTTCAGCGCAGTATATACATAAAAATAGCAGTATAATATAAAAATATTGAGAAAATAATCAGATTTTCCATGAAAAAAGTAGGTAAAAGAGCAGAAAAAGTTATATGAAAAGAAGAAACTAGTAAAAATCACAGGAAAAAGTTGGTTAAGGATCAAAAACTGTCATAGTAGTTTAGGAAATGCGGGTTTCAGCGCAGTATATACATAAAAATAGCAGTATAATATAAAAATACTGAGAAATTAATCAAATTTTCCATGAAAAATGTAGGTAAAAGAGCAGAAAAAGTTATATAAAAGGAAGAAACTAGTAAAAATCACAGGAAAAAGTTGGTTAAAGATCAAAAACTTTCATAGTAGTTTAGGAAATGCGAGTTTCAGCGCAGTATATATATATGTAATATAAAAATATTGAGAAAATAATCAGATTTTCCATGAAAAAAGTAGGTAAAAGAGCAGAAAAAGTTATATGAAAAGAAGAAACTAGTAAAAATGACAGGAAAAAGTTGGTTAAAGATCAAAAACTTTCATAGTCGTTTAGGAAATGCGGGTTTCAGCGAAGTATATACATAAAAATAGCAGTATAATATAAAAATATTGAGAAAATAATCAGATTTTCCATGAAAAAAGTAGGTAAAAGAGCAGAAAAAGTTATATGAAAAGAAGAAACTAGTAAAAATCACAGGAAAAAGTTGGTTAAAGATCAAAAACTTTCATAGTAGTCTAGGAAATGCGGGTTTCAGCGCAGTATATACATAAAAATAGCAGTATAATATAAAAATATTGAGAAATTAATCAGATTTTCCATGAAAAGTGTAGGTAAAAGAGCAGAAAAAGTTATATGAAAAGAAGAAACTAGTAAAAATCACAGGAAAAAGTTGGTTAAGGATCAAAAACTGTCATAGTAGTTTAGGAAATGCGGGTTTCAGCGCAGTATATACATAAAAATAGCAGTATAATATAAAAATACTGAGAAATTAATCAAATTTTCCATGAAAAGTGTAGGTAAAAGAGCAGAAAAAGTTATGTGAAAAGAAGAAACTTCTAAAAATCACAGGAAAAAGTTGGTTAAAGATCAAAAACTTTCATAGTAGTTTAGGAAATGCGGGTTTCAGCGCAGTATATAAATATAATATAATAATATTGAGAAAATAATCAGATTTTCCATGAAAAAAGTAGGTAAAAGAGCAGAAAAAGTTATATGAAAAGGAGAAACTAGTAAAAATCACAGGAAAAAGTTGGTTAAAGATCAAAAACTTTCATAGTAGTTTAGGAAATGCGGGTTTCAGCGCAGTATATAAATATAATATAAAAATATTGAGAAAATTATCAGATTTTCCATGAAAAATGTAGGTAAAAGAGCAGAAAAAGTTATATGAAAAGAAGAAACTAGTAAAAAATGACAGGAAAAAGTTGGTTAAAGATCAAAAACTTTCATAGTAGTTTAGGACATGCGGGTTTCAGCGCAGTATATAAATATAATATAAAAATATTGAGAAAATAATCAGATTTTCCATGAAAAAAGTAGGTAAAAGAGCAGAAAAAGTTATATGAAAAGAAGAGACTAGTAAAAATCACAGGAAAAAGTTGGTTAAAGATCAAAAACTTTCATAGTAGTTTAGGAAATGCGGGTTTCAGCGCAGTATATACATAAAAATAGCAGTATAATATAAACATATTAAGAAATTAATCAGATTTTCCATGAAAAATGTAGGTAAAAGAGCAGAAAAAGTTATATGAAAAGAAGAGACTAGTAAAAATCACAGGAAAAAGTTGGTTAAAGATCAAAAACTTTCATAGTTGCTTAGGAAATGCGGGTTTCAGCGCAGTATATACATAAAAATAGCAGTATAATATAAAAATATTAAGAAATTAATCAGATTTTCCATGAAAAATGTAGGTAAAAGAGCAGAAAAAGTTATATGAAAAGAAGAAACTAGTAAAAATGATAGGAAAAAGTTGGTTAAAGATCAAACACTTTCATAGTAGTTTAGGAAATGCGGGTTTTAGCGTAGTATATACATAAAAATAGCAGTATAATATAAAAATATTGAGAAAATAATCAGATTTTCCATGAAAAAAGTAGGTAAAAGAGCAGAAAAAGTTATATGAAAAGAAGAAACTAGTAAAAATCACAGGAAAAAGTTGGTTAAAGATCAAACACTTTCATAGTAGTTTAGGAAATGCGGGTTTCAGCGCAGTATATACATAAAAATAGCAGTATAATATAAAAATATTGAGAAATCAATCAGATTTTCCATGAAAAATGTAGGTAAAAGAGCAGAAAAAGTTATATGAAAAGAAGAAACTAGTAAAAATCACAGGAAAAAGTTGGTTAAAGATCAAAAACTCTCATAGTAGTTAAGGAAATGCGGGTTTCAGCGCAGTATATATATATGTAATATAAAAATATTGAGAAAATAATCAGATTTTCCATGAAAAAAGTAGGTAAAAGAGCAGAAAAAGTTATATGAAAAGAAGAAACTAGTAAAAATCACAGGAAAAAGTTGGTTAAAGATCAAAAACTTTCATAGTAGTTTAGGAAATGCGGGTTTCAGCGCAGTATATACATAAAAATAGCAGTATAATATAAAAATATTGAGAAATTAATCAGATTTTCCATGAAAAATGTAGGTAAAAGAGCAGAAAAAGTTATATGAAAAGAAGGAACTAGTAAAAATCACAGGAAAAAGTTGGTTAAAGATCAAAAACTTTCATAGTAGTTAAGGAAATGCGGGTTTCAGCGCAGTATATATATATGTAATATAAACATATTGAGAAAATAATCAGATTTTCCATGAAAAAAGTAGGTAAAAGAGCAGAAAAAGTTATATGAAAAGAAGAAACTAGTAAAAATGACAGGAAAAAGTTGGTTAAAGATCAAAAACTCTCATAGTAGTTTAGGAAATGCGGGTTTCAGCGCAGTATATACATAAAAATAGCAGTATAATATAAAAATATTGAGAAAATAATCAGATTTTCCATGAAAAAAGTAGGTAAAAGAGCAGAAAAAGTTATATGAAAAGAAGAAACTAGTAAAAATGACAGGCAAAAGTTGGTTAAAGATCAAAAACTTTCATAGTAGTTTAGGAAATGCGGGTTTCAGCGCAGTATATACATAAAAATAGCAGTATAATATAAAAACACTGAGAAATTAATCAAATTTTCCATGAAAAATGTAGGTTAAAGAGCAGAAAAAGTTATATAAAAGGAAGAAACTAGTAAAAATCACAGGAAAAAGTTGGTTAAAGATCAAAAACTTTCATAGTAGTTAAGGAAATGCGGGTTTCAGCGCAGTATATATATATGTAATATAAAAATATTGAGAAAATAATCAGATTTTCCATGAAAAAAGTAGGTAAAAGAGAAGAAAAAGTTATATGAAAAGAAGAAACTAGTAAAAATCACAGGAAAAAGTTGGTTAAAGATCAAAAACTTTCATAGTAGTTAAGGAAATGCGGGTTTCAGCGCAGTATATATATATGTAATATAAAAATATTGAGAAAATAATCAGATTTTCCATGAAAAAAGTAGGTAAAAGAGCAGAAAAAGTTATATGAAAAGAAGGAACTAGTAAAAATGACAGGAAAAAGTTGGTTAAAGATCAAAAACTTTCATAGTAGTTTAGGAAATGCGGGTTTCAGCGCAGTATATACATAAAAATAGCAGTATAATATAAAAATATTGAGAAAATAATCAGATTTTCCATGAAAAAAGTAGGTAAAAGAGCAGAAAAAGTTATATGAAAAGAAGAAACTAGTAAAAATCACAGGAAAAAGTTGGTTAAAGATCAAAAACTTTCATAGTAGTTTAGGAAATGCGGGTTTCAGCGCAGTATATACATAAAAATAGCAGTATAATATAAAAATATTGAGAAAATAATCAGACTTTCCATGAAAAAAGTAGGTAAAAGAGCAGAAAAAGTTATATGAAAAGAAGAAACTAGTAAAAATCACAGGAAAAAGCTGGTTAAAGATCAAAAACTTTCATAGTAGTTTAGGAAGTGCGGGTTTCAGCGCAGTATATACATAAAAATAGCAGTATAATATAAAAATATTGAGAAATTAATCAGATTTTCCATGAAAAATGTAGGTAAAAGAGCAGAAAAAGTTATATGAAAAGAAGAAACTAGTAAAAATCACAGGAAAAAGTTGGTTAAAGATAAAAAACTTTCATAGTAGTTAAGGAAATGCGGGTTTCAGCGCAGTATATATATATGTAATATAAAAATATTGAGAAAATAATCAGATTTTCCATGAAAAAAGTAGGTAAAAGAGCAGAAAAAGTTATATGAAAAGAAGAAACTAGTAAAAATGACAGGAAAAAGTTGGTTAAAGATCAAAAACTCTCATAGTAGTTTAGGAAATGCGGGTTTCAGCGCAGTATATACATAAAAATAGCAGTATAATATAAAAATATTGAGAAAATAATCAGATTTTCCATGAAAAAAGTAGGTAAAAGAGCAGAAAAAGTTATATGAAAAGAAGAAACTAGTAAAAATCACAGGAAAAAGTTGGTTAAAGATCAAAAACTGTCATAGTAGTTTAGGAAATGCGGGTTTCAGCGCAGTATATACATAAAAATAGCAGTATAATATAAAAATACTGAGAAATTAATCAAATTTTCCATGAAAAATGTAGGTTAAAGAGCAGAAAAAGTTATATAAAAGGAAGAAACTAGTAAAAATCACAGGAAAAAGTTGGATAAAGATCAAAAACTTTCATAGTAGTTAAGGAAATGCGGGTTTCAGCGCAGTATATATATATATGTAATATAAAAATATTGAGAAAATAATCAGATTTTCCATGAAAAAAGTAGGTAAAAGAGCAGAAAAAGTTATATGAAAAGAAGAAACTAGTAAAAATGACAGGAAAAAGTTGGTTAAAGATCAAAAACTTTCATAGTCGTTTAGGAAATGCGGGTTTCAGCGAAGTATATACATAAAAATAGCAGTATAATATAAAAATATTGAGAAAATAATCAGATTTTCCATGAAAAAAGTAGGTAAAAGAGCAGAAAAAGTTATATGAAAAGAAGAAACTAGTAAAAATCATAGGAAAAAGTTGGTTAAAGATCAAAAACTTTCATAGTAGTTTAGGAAATGCGGGTTTCAGCGCAGTATAAACATAAAAATAGCAGTAAAATATAAAAATATTGAGAAATTAATCAGATTTTCCATGAAAAATGTAGGTAAAAGAGCAGAAAAAGTTATATGAAAAGAAGAAACTAGTAAAAATGACAGGAAAAAGTTGGTTAAAGATCAAAAACTTTCATAGTAGTTTAGGAAATGCGGGTTTCAGCGCAGTATATAAATATAATATAAAAATATTGAGAAAACAATCAGATTTTCCATGAAAAAAGTAGGTAAAAGAGCAGAAAAAGTTATATGAAAAGAAGAGACTAGTAAAAATCACAGGAAAAAGTTGGTTAAAGATCAAAAACTTTCATAGTAGTTTAGGAAATGCGGGTATCAGCGCAGTATATACATAAAAATAGCAGTATAATATAAAAATATTAAGAAATTAATCAGATTTTCCATGAAAAATGTAGGTAAAAGAGCAGAAAAAGTTATATGAAAAGAAGAGACTAGTAAAAATCACAGGAAAAAGTTGGTTAAAGATCAAAAACTTCCATAGTAGTTTAGGAAATGCGGATTTCAGCGCAGTATATACATAAAAATAGCAGTATAATATAAAAATATTAAGAAATTAATCAGATTTTCAATGAAAAATGTAGGTAAAAGAGCAGAAAAAGTTATATGAAAAGAAGAAACTAGTAAAAATGACAAGAAAAAGTTGGTTAAAGATCAAAAAACTTTCATAGTAGTGTAGGAAATGCGGGTTTCAGCGCAGTATATACATAAAAATAGCAGTATAATATAAAAATATTGAGAAATTAATCAGATTTTCCATGAAAAATGTAGGTAAAAGAGCAGAAAAAGTTATATGAAAAGAAGAAACTAGTAAAAATCACAGGAAAAAGTTGGTTAAAGATCAAAAACTTTCATAGTAGTTAAGGAAATGCGGGTTTCAGCGCAGTATATATATATGCAATATAAAAATATTGAGAAAATAATTAGATTTTCCATGAAAAAAGTAGGTAAAAGAGCAGAAAAAGTTATATGAAAAGAAGAAACTAGTAAAAATGACAGGAAAAAGTTGGTTAAAGATCAAAAACTTTCATAGTAGTTTAAGAAATGCGGGTTTTAGCGCAGTATATACATAAAAATAGCAGTATAATATAAAAATATTGAGAAAATAATCAGATTTTCCATGCAAAAAGTAGGTAAAAGAGCAGAAAAAGTTATATGAAAAGAAGAAACTAGTAAAAATCACAGGAAAAAGTTGGTTAAAGATCAAAAACTTTCATAGTAGTTTAGGAAATGCGGGTTTCAGCGAAGTATATACATAAAAATAGCAGTATAATATAAAAATATTGAGAAATTAATCAGATTTTTCATGAAAAATGTAGGTAAAAGAGCAGAAAAAGTTATATGAAAAGAAGAAACTAGTAAAAATCACAGGAAAAAGTTGGTTAAAGATCAAAAACTTTCATAGTAGTTAAGGAAATGCGGGTTTCAGCGCAGTATATATATATGTAATATAAAAATATTGAGAAAATAATCAGATTTTCCATGAAAAAAGTAGGTAAAAGAGCAGAAAAAGTTATATGAAAAGAAGAAACTAGTAAAAATGACAGGAAAAAGTTGGTTAAAGATCAAAAACTTTCATAGTAGTTTAGGAAATGCGGGTTTCAGCGCAGTTTATACATAAAAATAGCAGTATAATATAAAAATATTGAGAAAATAATCAGATCTTCCATGAAAAAAGTAGGTAAAAGAGCAGAAAAAGTTATATGAAAAGAAGAAACTAGTAAAAATCACAGGAAAAAGTTGGTTAAAGATCAAAAACTTTCATAGTAGTTTAGGAAATGCGGGTTTCAGCGCAATATATACATAAAAATAGCAGTATAATATAAAAATATTGAGAAATTAATCAGATTTTCCATGAAAAATGTAGGTAAAAGAGCAGAAAAAGTTATATGAAAAGAAGAAACTAGTAAAAATCACAGGAAAAAGTTGGTTAAAGATCAAAAACTTTCATAGTAGTTTAGGAAATGCGGGTTTCAGCGCAGTATATACATAAAAATAGCAGTATAATATAAAAATATTGAGAAAATAATCAGACTTTCCATGAAAAAAGTAGGTAAAAGAGCAGAAAAAGTTATATGAAAAGAAGAAACTAGTAAAAATCACAGGAAAAAGCTGGTTAAAGATCAAAAACTTTCATAGTAGTTTAGGAAATGCGGGTTTCAGCGCAGTATATACATAAAAATAGCAGTATAATATAAAAATATTGAGAAATTAATCAGATTTTCCATGAAAAATGTAGGTAAAAGAGCAGAAAAAGTTATATGAAAAGAAGAAACTAGTAAAAATCACAGGAAAAAGTTGGTTAAAGATCAAAAACTTTCATAGTAGTTAAGGAAATGCGGGTTTCAGCGCAGTATATATATATGTAATATAAAAATATTGAGAAAATAATCAGATTTTCCATGAAAAAAGTAGGTAAAAGAGCAGAAAAAGTTATATGAAAAGAAGAAACTAGTAAAAATGACAGGCAAAAGTTGGTTAAAGATCAAAAACTTTCATAGTAGTTTAGGAAATGCGGGTTTCAGCGCAGTATATACATAAAAATAGCAGTATAATATAAAAACACTGAGAAATTAATCAAATTTTCCATGAAAAATGTAGTTTAAAGAGCAGAAAAAGTTATATAAAAGGAAGAAACTAGTAAAAATCACAGGAAAAAGTTGGTTAAAGATCAAAAACTTTCATAGTAGTTAAGGAAATGCGGGTTTCAGCGCAGTATATATATATGTAATATAAAAATATTGAGAAAATAATCAGATTTTCCATGAAAAAAGTAGGTAAAAGAGCAGAAAAAGTTATATGAAAAGAAGAAACTAGTAAAAATCACAGGAAAAAGTTGGTTAAAGATCAAAAACTTTCATAGTAGTTAAGG